>VZTJ01006632.1:779233-819988 GCA_013397795.1 Orthonyx spaldingii
CCGGCGGGGGGGCCGCCCGGGCCCAGATGCGGATTTCACGGCTGCTGAAGCGGAAAGCCCTCGGCGGTGACAGCCACAGAAAGAGACCCCTCTGTGCGGCCGGAGGGATCACCCGCCCCCGCCCTGTGCGCCGGGAAAGGGGCCGGGGTCCTGCGGGAGACGAGCCGGGAGAAGGCTGCGCAGGTTACGCCCGCTGTTCCCCGGGCTGTCAGGGGAGTGTAGGTACAGCTAACTCGGACAGTCAGAAATCGTGAACGGGTTCCCCGACATCAGGAATTACGGGGTGGCTTGTACAGCGTGGGATTCTTTTTATGTGTCTGCCGAGCGAACTCTCCCACGTGCTTCTGCAGTGCTATCAGGCCAGAACTTCTTGTTTGCAGTGATTTTTAGCTACTCGTCTCCAGGACCTGGGAGAGAGACACCCCTATTGTCACTTGATCCATGATGAAGTTTAAGAGTTTTCCAAACTAAGTAAGAAGCCGTTACAAACGCAGGAGAATAAACATAAGGCTGCTATCCTCCCATGAACAATCCCTGAGCCAGAAAAGGTTTTTCCTGTTATCCACCCATGCTTCATGGTGTAATTCTCCCTTACTTTCCAGCCTCAGTAGCCATTCACATTTTGAAAGCAGTGCCAGCATTTCAGGTGAAATAAATAAGGGAATTCACTCCAAGCCCAGCCTCGGTTCCTTGCTGACTCCTGGGCTCAGGATGTCATTGATATTCATGACAGTGTGAAATCCATCCAAAGTTCTCCCAAGTCCCTTCATCAAAGCTGTTGCTCACACAAGGTGGGATCCCTGTGAAACCCCTGAGGACCAGGGAATTTTGAAGCAAAGCCCCCGACACTGCAGGTGCTTTCTCAGCACCTCCCTCTATTTGTTCCCTGGTTTCTTGCTCTCCTGGAATTTGCTCTGTTCCCTGGAAGCTTTATTGCCTCTGAAGACAGAAGGTGTGGCACAATAGTTAAAGTTAAAGCAGTAAATTTTTTCACATCTGCACACCTGACTCATCCCAAAAGCCTTCACCCACCCTGTACACACATAAAAGACTATCTCATCCTGAAATCCACTGTCTCATTCAGGGAAAATGCAGAACACATTTCTCCCGCCTCCCAAAATCAGGGACAAAGGGACTTTCTAAACTGTTGAGGAGGAGAGAGGGAAGGAGAACGTGGGGATGGTGGGACAGCAGCTGCTTCCACTGCTCACATCAGAATAACTTCATGTTCTTGGGGACACTCGGTAACGTGGGGATCCCTCACACAATTTCCAAAGCCAAGGAGAGCCTGCAGTGGGACAGCGGGCACTGGAATTGCCGCTTCCTGCTCTTCCCTCAGCTCCACGCCAGGCAACAAAGGGGAACATCTGGCCAAGAGTCAGCTTTAATTACCTATTCAGAGTCAGGCTGAATATTTATGCTGTCATTAAACAGCCTCGGAAATAAGAAACCAAACAACTCTAAGACTTGGTTTCCTGACAAGAGACTTAAATAGCAGAAACTTTTGCTTCGGATTAAATGCAATTCAATAGCAATTAATGGTAGGCTTTAAACATGCATTGAGATAATTAACAAAGGCAGAGGAAAAGAAAAGAACCAACCAAGAAACACGTAAACATGTATCCAAATCATATACTTTCTGGGAAAAAATATAGTACTCAGGCTAGTTTTTCATGATCCCTCAAGCAACAAGACAACACACACAAAAATAGCATTGGCTGGGTACAGACATCTTTCCCAATGTCACGGCAGTGACTACATTATTCAATATCAAGCCAGGTTGCCTAAGTTACACACTCAGCTGTAGGTGTTCTGAATAATGCAGAGGGAGAATATTTGAAGGCATGTGACTGACTGCTAGTTTCAGAAATTAGACCCTGTTCCAGAAAGCTTAGTATGTCCTTTTAAAACCTAATGAGAGGAACCACATTAAAAAAAAAAAAAAAAAAAATTGAAGTAAAATTAGATTCTCAATCTGAAATATAAAATTAAGAACTGAGGCCCCTTAAGTGTAATTTTGTTTTAAAAGACAAAAATCATAGAAAAACTAATTCTAGAAAAATAAAACACTGCCTTTTTTTCTCCTGTCATCTCTCTCTCCCTTGGAAATAAAAAAAAAAAAACGTACATTTCATATCAAAGAAAAACACTTCTTGAAAAGGTCACCATCTCAAGTGAGCCTGCCCTGGGGCTGAAGAGGCTTCATTTTTGTTACTTACTCTATAGGAAGTTTGTCGTTCTTATGGTCATTTTGAAAGGTTATTTGGAATCTGTGGTTTCAATGGTTATCTTATAAGCATAACAGAAAATGAGTCAAAATATAGTGATTAGAATGTAAAAATGGACGGTCAGATTTTGAAGAGTATGGCACAAATAAAGTCATGTACATCCTCTGAACACCTGTTCTTACAAACACCTCAGCTTGTCCCTTGCACAAGATTCAGTTTTAGTGTGGGTCTGGAAAGAATTTCTTTCCTTCTCAGAGAACTAACATCAGCTGGGAGTAGCAGCAGAAAGGAAGAACCTTTTTTTGACCCTGAAACATCAAAGTGTTTTTGTGTCAGACAACCAAGGCACCCATCAGTGTTCAACTCAAGCACCAGCTCAGTTGTTACGGTGTTACTCTGACTATGGAGAAAAGCATAATTTGTGCAGAAGCTTGGGGCAGTGTCTGCTTTAAGTTCCCCCCTGCATCTGCTTGGGACTGAACACCTCTCAGGAACAATCCAGAAATGATTTAATGCACTCTACTCTTCATCTGCAGCCTCGGTGATCCCCAGAAAGCTGCAGCCTCAAACCATTCCATTCATCACACAAAGGGTTGAGATACACCGGCATAAACTGACAGCACAAGAAAAATAGCTGCTTAACCTAGCCCTGATTTTAGCAGAGCTACCACATTCATGTTATCCATTAGCATCAATAAAAATTTCATGAGAGAATTGGAGATCACCACAGTGTCCTCTCAGGGCCATTCCCACACGTTGTAAGAGCTGCACAAAACTGTGGCTGGTCAGTGGAAAGAGCTGTGTGCTGCTCAGTCCTGAGTACAAGAGTCTAAATGAGGAGCTGATGGGGTAGCACTGAGAATCAGTGAGCTGGAAACACCAGGCACGGGGATCTGGAAGAAATACAGGCATTTGAATAGTTTTCAATGCACCTGGCAGCAGGATGCACAGACTTTATCACAGACACAGAAACCAGTGAGCTGCTGAAGCCCAACACCCAGTCCAACACTGGCACCAGGGAGAGCTGAATCTTTAAAAACTACACCACATTTAAAACAAAAGAATAGAAAGCGGTAAGCACGCCTTGCATCTTGGCAGCTCAGGAACCCCTCATCAAGCACTGTGCTCATCTGCTCCATTAAAATTCCTAGAGTAATGGTTTCTGACTTCAAAATTTCCTCTTAGGTAGTTTCTGGAGCATCATTAAACATACAATACCTGGGTTTTGTTTGTCACCTGCATAACTGTTACTGCAGTCTCCTCCTTCATTCCAGCTGTTCAGTTTTTCACCTTGCAGCACTTGAACCTTTCTAGTTCTGCTTATTCCTGGGATAAAAACTTAGCAATTATTTTTATTACAGAACCAACTGGCAATCTGTTTCCCTAGATGCAATTTTATCTTTCCCTTTCCTAAAAACAGCCTTTTATTTTAATACTCAAGAAATCTCTGTAAAGATAAGAAGAACGAAAAACTGTTCATCACTGTCACAGCCTTTCAATAAAGAAGCTTATTGTGCACAAAGGAACATGAAGGATTTCTTCAAAAGGAACATGTTGTATAACTTTCACCTGTCTTTTACACATTTCTCATCCCCAGTATCCCAACATCTGTTGGAAGTGTATCACTCTGGAAACAATGCCTGCAATGAATTCTCCAGCATTTCTCAGCAGGATGGTTTCTCAGGAAAACTGCTGGGCTGGAGACACTGAAAGTGTGTGGTGCTCACAGATCTCTGGCTCACTTGCTCATCTCAAGAGTACTTTCAAGTATGACAGTCCTCACTCTGTCTGGGTGTGTCCAGCACTCCCAAAATATCAGTGTTCTGTAGTCTTCTCGTGGATCCCAATGGTCTGTGGCAGCTGCTGTGTGCACAGAACTAAAAGATAAATTCAGTCCCAAAATCTCCACTTATACTGTATGTCCTAAACACTTTTTTTGGCCTTAAATTCATTGCCCTTCCTCTACTTTAGATGTATTAAAGCCAAAGCAAAACAAAGAAAAAAAAACCAAACCCACACAAACCCCAAACAAACAAACAAAACCCTAGAAGAAACAGATTTATTATATAACAATGTCACTCCATCATCTATTACTCTCCAAACATGCACCCATCCATACACAGCAAAAAATGCTGTTCTGTCAAGGCATTTTTAAAATATCAACCAGATTGTGCATCCATATTGGCTTGTTTCACCACTCATTTGTCATCACTTTAAAGGAAACAAAGCTCTAAATGCATCAAACAATTAACTGAGTTTTGTGACCTGGTTCCTGTGAACATATACACTGCTTAAGGATGTGATGAGCATGTTGGCTCTCACTGAAGTCAATAAAACTGGCAGATGGCTCAGCCACCTCTAAAACCAAACAACTACAGTGGGTAGGACAAAATTCTGCAAAATCATGCCTACCTTATTTCTTATTTCTCTGTTCCAGAGAAAGTTGTACCCCTCAGGAGGCAAGTTTAAGTAGTATTGTTCACACCCTTGCTTTGCACACTGCTTCACTGAATTATACAGCATTAGCAAAATTGCAGGGTTATTTGCAGTGCAACTAAGAGTTCTGTCCTTTAAAAATATCCTGCACCAGCTCAAGAATATGGAATTTGACAATGTAGAGGGGAACGGACTCAGAAAATTATCAGACTCAACAAGTGACATGGGAGTACATTCTCTCACTGTGCACCTGTGATAGATAAAAATCTCATCACAGAAATAACACAGAACATATGACAGTTCCCAGGCTCCTTCCTAACTGCTTTCTGAAGCGTCCTGTGGTCCAATTAAATACTAGAAAGAAAAGGCAGCATGCCGAAAGACAAGCAACACATGATTGACATGATACCCAAAACAAATTGAATCTAAGGGGAAAATCTGAATCTAGAATTATATGTAGTCTCCACAGACTGATTACTCATAGGAAACAGACATTTAGGTTTTATGTAGGGGCATATCAGCTTAATGGTTTGGGTTTTTTTCCCTAAGATGTTTGAGAAACTGTGTGGAGAATATCCAAACTTAATAAAAACGTCACCCAGAACCTCCAGATGAGTACAGAAAAAACTGGAAAAGTGGGAACTGGGATGCACCTCATATTTCATCCATCTCACCCTCTGTCTAGGGGGTAGAAGTGCTCACTCTGAGACACACACGTGCAGAGGAATAAGAGAAGTTTAAAGGCCAACTGCAGAAATGCAGGTGAGCAAAGTCATCGAGTAAATGAGAAACAACACAAGAAACTACTTGCAGTATACAGAGAAATCTGTAGCTCCACCTAAGGCTGGACAAACTGATTACTTACTGGAGTAAATCCTGAAGAATTCCATTGACCTCCAGCTTCCATCTGACATTTAACAATCCAGCAGGACTGGGACATTTTAGATTTTGCAGGGAAATGAAAAATAAACAAAAACCCTCTGACACTCTTAAGAAGTGCCTGGTAAATATTGATTTATTTTTTTTAATTATTACAAGCATATTTTAATAGGTTTTACAACCTTTAACATTTCATACATATGAACATCATCTATATGAACATTATATAATTTGAATTTTATTGCTAAGAATATTATTCAAAAATAAAAGGCTAGATTCTTGTAAACGATATTTTACAAAGATATGTCTTAGGAATGCTCATGAGATATAAATCTGCAGATACAAGTCATGTTGGATATTTTCAGAGCATAACTTCTTTTAAAAAAATATATGAGAGGAAACTAAATTTAGAGCATCAAATGGTACTATTTATTCAATCATGG
This sequence comes from Orthonyx spaldingii, assembly GCA_013397795.1. Lineage (NCBI taxonomy): Eukaryota > Metazoa > Chordata > Aves > Passeriformes > Orthonychidae > Orthonyx > Orthonyx spaldingii. The sequence goes on from VZTJ01006632.1 coordinate 785,220, forward strand.
GCAGAAATAGCACAGTAAATCTCAGACAGGAAGGAAAAATAGAAATGCTCCTAGACATAGATATTTTAGCATGAATCCACTGGTTGAAGTATGTTCTTAAAAAAATCTGAGAAAATTTCAGTAACTAACATATTTGTAAAAATTAAAAGGCTACATCATCAGTCAATCACCACTGTGAGTCATTTATTTACTCTTGGTTAATATGTCTGAAATGAATGGTGTCAAGAGCATCACTGACATTTTCTCAAAATCTTGATGTGCCACTCCTCTCTGCACATTCTCTTTTAATACTACATAGTTCTATTTTTGGAATCCTTAATGAGGGCACACACACATAAATGGAAGTACAGAATATCCCACATGAACAGAGTGAGGTTTTCCATTCAATGTCTAATTTATCTCACCACAGGTTGCATGAGACCCATGATAATTTTTTTCCTCCCTAAAGGGATGCAAATTCCATAAGATTATACCATTCTATCACTTGTTTGTAAATCTCTCTGGGGAAATACATCAATACCAGTTTTTTACCATTTCTAAGCATGAAGCCTAGTATGCTAAAATCAAGATTATGAATCAATAAGTCATATTATTCCTGCAAAGAAGAGGGAGTACCATGAGTAGTAGCAAGTAAGTAAAAAGTCAAATTATATAATAAGTAACAATCCAACAGTCATCAAACAAAGACATGGCTATTTTTAAGAAGAGTAGTTCATCTTACAAGATTAGCATCACTGAAATATCCAATGTCTCTAGCTTCTATAAATGAATACTGATTTAATTACAACAGCTATATAAAAAATCGAAGCAAAAATAAGCCATTTCCTATATTTATGCAAACGTAAATAAGAATACAATTTGTCTCTGACTTCAGAATTCAGTAATAATAATAATAAAAAAAAGATAGCTGATCTCTACTGCCTTAAAATGTCATTGTAATCACAAACCACGATTCCAATCTTGCTTTGGTGAAGCATAAAGCTGTGAGTTGGAGAAGTTTTTTCATTCTCATTTAAATACAACAAACTGCACCAAAATCTTTAAGCTGGCACCTATAATGGAAGAAACATTCTTCCTCCTATTAAATCTGTTGGATTTGCTTGAGGTGTTTTCAGTAAGGATTTATTATTTTTGTCGTCTTTTCCAGCAGGAAAGAATGTTGTTGACATTCCTCTAAGTGTTTAGCCGAAATTATTACTAAACTGCTCAGGTCTGGTAATTCAATTAACCAAGAATTTGTTCAGGAGAAAAACTAATACTCGTTTAAATGTTGTCACCTTCTTAAACTTAACTACCAGAAAAATGATGCTTTAATCCTTTGAAGAAACAGAATGAAATCATATTAATTTGTTTTTTCATTGTTGAAAGAAGAATCCCGTAACATCAACCCCTTTAGCTGCAATAAACGATCTGGGTTTTATTTCTTGGTGAAGATTACCATTTAGAAAAAGACACAGATTATTATTTTACTATTCTGTGTATGCATGTGTGTCTTATAAAGCCAGGATTTACACTGACCACAAGAAAACTCCACGTCTTTTTGTACTTGAGACATGATGGCAAACCCTGGTTGCGGTTTCTTTCATCTGGATCCAAAGTCTTTTTAAATCAATGGACAACCTCCCAGTGTTGTTCTGTTGGTTTTATTTTTTACTTTTTGATGTTAATAATTTTAAATCAGGGTGCATGATAGCTGCCTTGGTGCCTGGGAACTGTATAATAGAGGGTGTAACATAGGCTGATGTTTTTAATGCAGATATTCTATAGCCAGCACATCCTTCACCTGTGCTGTTACACAGGAACTCTGTCTACACCCCCACAACGACTGTCACAGATTTGGATTCAGATGTTTCAAGAAGGCTGCTACACATTAAGAGTTTGGATTTTTAGAAAAGGGACAGGCCATGCTGAAAAGGAGACTGGTTTGCTTTGAGAATCCTGAAACACCAGCAGATCTCAGGAAGGACATTTGAAAACCCAAAGAGAGAAAATGCACTGAGATTCACACCTCAGATGAGCTTTGTCCATTTGTAATGGAAATGAAGGTTTGTGTAGGGGCTTCTTTAAATCAGTTCTGCGAAAAATATATGTCATATGGGCAGGGTGCAGGCACAATAAAAAAGCCATCGCCACAGGAAACTGCATTGGTTTGTTTAGAATGGCAGCATAACATTTCTTATGAAAAGAAATGCTTGACAATGTTTATAAATAGTGAAATATGTGTAAAAATATTCTTCAAATCTATTTGACATCTCTCTTCCAAAGGACTGTATTTTTGGCTGAGTTGTATTTTCAGTCTTTTGCCTTAAGCTTGCGTATGACTGCTCTGTTATTTACAAAGTAGTGACCTTCTTTTACTAATGTAAAGAATGGGCAATTTTAAATTGAAATGTACAAAACTACTGCCATTAAATTATAGTTTAGTGCAGTGCTCAATGCAGAAGCAGTCCTCCTCCTGGGATAGCCTTCTTCCAAAGAAATGGAAAAGAAACAGTCAGAGATGACAAGTTTATATCAAATCAAATGGTTCACTAACATAATTCTGGTGCTAGCATAAAGTAGGTCTTCAGATTCCATGCCTTAAACAAAAATGGGTAGTAAACAAAAAAACCAAAAAAACCCAAAACTATGAGGGTACTGCTGCAGAAACAGAAGGAGCACATGGTGAGGAATTTACAGCGAGGAGTCACGGCCTGGAGAGGAATAAGCACGAGGAGATAAGAATAGTATTTGTGAAAACAAGGTCGTTGCAGAAAGGGTTTCAGATTCCAGACTATGTTTATAGCCCTTGGTGTCGATCTGCCTAAGAACAGATTCAGAAGGACTGACTTTGTAAATTTTCTCTGTCATCCTTTTTCTCACCCGAGGTGCTGTCTGTCAAGGCCTCTCAACTTCACTGTAGATAGATTATGTTAACAAGACATGAAATAACGTATATGGCTACAGGGAAAAAGAGGGTGCTTGTATCAAATACATTTTCCTGTTCACCAATGCAAGATCTGAGGGACACTTTCTGCAGATAAATGGGCTTGGAATTAGGTTAATTTAAAATTGTGTTCCCAGTTATAAACAGATCACGCAGACAATGGACATGTAAGCAATCTGAATGTTGCCATGAACTCTTTATAGTCACCCTTCCTTCTTCAAACTTTTCAATACTTGATATTCAGTATAATCCATACAAGAGCAGCACACTTAACTCTCATCATCTCAATTTTGCACTTGAGGTAATTTAAACAAGGGGTTATAAAGTCAGTTTTTCACGGGAAGCTATAACTCATTTTGTATAGCACTGCATGGGAGCTGTGAGGCTTCTGCATCCCTCTAGACTTAAGGCAGAGACAACAATAGTTCAGAAGTGCCCACTAATTCTGAATGGTCAATTTTGGATTTTCAAAGTGCCAAATTTACTGCTGCTTTCTCTGAGCTGCAGCTGCTGAACATCAGAAAGAGCATTTAGAGTACTGGGATATAGCTAGATGCCTATCTTGATTTTCAAATCCACAGAGGCACCTAATCCTTAGTGAAAATCACAGGAGATAATTGTAAAATTGCTTTTCAAAGCCAGCTGTAAAGTCATCTCCATTTCTAGGTCTTTTGACAACTTTACTGGCACAAGTGTACTTCCCTGTAATAGATATTTCTGTGTACTCATGCATTTGCAAGATTTTAGAGTCTGTTAGCAATTACAAGGATTTTTGCTGGAAAGAAAATTAAGTTTGCCTCGAGGTAGTTCTCTTAAATCTGTGACTTCCTACAGGCATTTGCAATTTTAAGCACCTTGAATGACTGGATACATACAGTTATATCAGACAAAGCAGGGAAGCAGTTTTACTTACATTTGAAATCTTGTGTGTTACACGTGACCAGGTTTTATGTGGATACATACCATAATTTCCCAACAATGTGGTAAAGTTTATAGGCAAAAATACAATCTTAGATGAGTAATTGCAATCATTATTCCTTTCAACCCACTGCTAAAGTCTCCTCTTTATAGACTCTTCTGTTTGTAATGTTTCATTATATGTGGCTGGCCCTTCTTAACCGGTACAGCTGAGCAGGAGCACCAGGTAAGAATGATGGACTGGCCTCTTCCTATTTCCTTTGTTCACCAGTCAGGGACCACTGCTTTCACCAAGTCCCACTGGAGCATATTTCTAAGTCTGTAGGTACCTGAATTACTGCCAGCTGGCAGATGCTGATACTCTTGCACTGCTGAAATAAGCTGCCTGCAGTTTCAGCTCCAACTGAGGCCTCAGGAACAGAAGCAGGATTTTGGAAGTGTGACTTTCTGTGTTTGCACTGCCAGCGCTTTCTGATCCTTTGAGGTGCTTTGAGCACACCTAAGCCAAAAGCTGGCCAGATGTATATGGTGGGAGAGAGAGAGGCCTGTCTTTCCCTGGTGTTAAACACCCTCTTCTGGTGTTCTAACAGGGAGACTTGAGCTTTCTCTTGCTATCAAGATGTGGAGGTTCAGGACCTTTCCAAATCATGCTGAGGAAATACCAGCATTCTCCAGGCTTATCTACCACTTCCTTCATGTCTCACTCATGGTGTGTTCATACAATATGATTTAGATATATCCTTAATTCTAAATAATCCCCACATGTGTAGGAATCCCAATGGAAGTGTCAGCTTCCTCCAAGACCATCTTAGTTCTCATCACAGTTCTTGATGTTCCTGTCTTGTTCACTCTGATTTTCTATCCTCACAGATCACATATGTGAGGCTGCTCTGGGTTACCCAACCCTTCCCTATAAATTGCTTGAGGGAACTCTGGAACTGAGGACTCAGTTTAGCCACAAGGCTCACTGGAGACAGGGAGAAAGGCAGTGCCAGGGACTGAAGTGTTCGAATACCTTTAAAGGTCTAGGTTGAAGCCAGCTGGATTTCTTTTTATCCCAGCAAGAGGTCTTTTAAGTACTTTCGTGTAAGTAATGTAACTTGTCACAATAAATAAATCACAACAATAAGCCTGGAAAGCATTTTAAATTTTAAATCTTTAAGGGAAAACTCACCTAATTTCTCCCTAAAATAGAAAATCTAATGAGAATTCAGAAAGCTTGTTATTGTCAATGTGAGACAACCATCTTGAATATGAAAAGAGATGCAATAGTATGAATCCATTGAGGGATGAATTTCTGCTCAGTATCTTTGTTTGCAGGTAACCAACAGATAGACTCTAACTTCAGACTTGTTTGCCTGACAACCATCCCCACAAACCAGCAGACATTCCACCCCCACTAACCTAAAAACCTACAAAACTCAGCTAAAAAGGCCCAAATTAAATTCTTTGCAGAATTTCCCCAGTAGAGGTTCCTTGCTCCTTCCTACCGAAAACAATAATTTCTGCAGGAAAACACATGAGAACAGGAAAATATTAGGCTCAATATCAAAAGCTTAAAACATGCACAACATACAAGTCAAACACATGGCCATTGGCTCCAAGTTCCCTAAATCCTTGTATCCAACTCCCTCAAGGTTTAAAGTAGGGAAAGGATGCACATGAGGCTCTAAGCTTGTACTCTTGCTGTAACATCAACTCCTGCAATTAGAAATCATCCAGAGAGATGACATCAAAATCATGCTGGATCCAAATTCTTCAGGACTCTGAACACTTGAATCATTCTCTTTAAATAAGGCAGCAACCCCTTTCCATGGCAGCCAAAGTTTCCAATGACTGCAGTGTGTTACTCCAGATACCATGTACTCCACTAATCTCCTCAGGAGGTGATGGAGGCACAGAAAACCCTGCAAGGCCAACCTCTGAAAGGAAAGGTTGCAGACTCTTGGGCAAACACGGATGATAAAAGCATTCCTGGCAGCTGTTGCTATCTAGGCATTCTGGAACAGTCAAGGACGTCTTCAGAATGGCACAGTATCATCTTCAGAAATCCACTCCCATTATCTATTTTGTTTGTGCAGTGCTTGTTTTGCCCCTCACCAACCTTGCATGACCCTCTTTAAAGCTAATGAATGTTAAACATACCCAGGCAAGAACAAAATGGAAATCAACTCCTTTAGAAACATACATAATCTTTGGGTTGACAGGCAAACCTGAATCCAGTAACATTTTTTTTGGTAAACGTAATTTTGATTTGTCCCTCCAGACCCAAACATGTAACATGGAACCAAAACCACAATTGCTGACATGTTGGTGATGAACTGAACATATCCTGAAAACAGAAACAAAACCACACAAAAAATCCAAGTGCAAGATCAACAAAAATCTAAACAAAGAACTGAACCAATCTGAGAGAACATAAGTCTGAGATCATGCCCCTACATTTCACAAAAGTCACAACGCTCAGACCAAACCCTTGTCGCGTGCCGCTTGACCGCCCGGCTGGTCAACGGGCGACAGAGTCCTCGAGTGCCCGGACACAGGCTGTCATGCTGCACAAGCGCGCGCTGCGGCAAGGCAGCGCCTTGGCCTTCTCGGGGCGATTCCGAGGCTGGTAACAAATCCCAAAGCCCAGGCTGGGGCTGGCAGCAGCTGTTGGCTCAGAAGCGACGCGGAGGCGATAAAGGAACAAAGGAGGACTCGTTTGTGGGCAAATCCAAGAGTTTATTCCTCGCCCTGGCGGGGGCAGGGGAATTCACTGCAGGGACGGGAGCCACAGAACGAGCCCCGAAATGTCCGTTGCACGGGGTTTTAAGGGAAGGGAAAAGGGGGAGGAGAAAGGGAATGGGCGAATAGGGTACATGAAGGGAGGTGACAGCAACCAATGAACATAATACAAAGGAGGGACATATTTGAATAGACCAATGGGGAGAACAGAACCACTGAACCTTCTAGTAACATATGAATATTAAATCAACCATATGAATATTCAAATCATCTGTGAGGGGAGAAGGGAGGGGACGGTGTTTTGATGGACAGCAACCCATGGCGGGAAACCGCCCCCAGCTTGCCTACCTCTCAGGACTCACTGTCCCAAGAGGTTTCGTCGACCCAGTCTGTTTGATCTACAGGGAAGGCAGGCTGAAAGGTAGTCCCCAGTGCCATGGGTGACCCAGCCGGTGGCTGCGCCACCGGCTGGGCGACCGCCACAAACCCTCTTTGTCCCAAGGCCTGAATTTTAAAATACATTTGTATCCTTAGGTTACCTTTTCTTCTCAGGCATAATGAAGCAGCCTGGAGGTTTCTTTCAGTGCTCTCTACGCAAGCTGTAAGCACTCAACCACTGACAAAAACACTCATGCCTTTTCAGTGTCCTTGTCACTATACCTGCTTTTGGGCATCCCTATGCATGGAATTAAACATGCCAAAAAAGTGTTATATGACAGGAGCTCCAGAAACACAGAGCCAGTGCTTTCTTAATAGCTAAAGACAATGTTCAGCTAATTATCTGTGCCCTTTGATGTGATCTTTTTCCTTCAGCCAAGTTGATATTCAAGCTTAACTTCGTGGAGGAAATCAATCAAGTTCTGCCTACAATTCCAGCAGTGTAAACCTGAAGGCAGTTCACTGTTCTACTCCCAGTGTTACAGAAGTACAAAGACAGCATTTTAGACCTACAGCACTGTGAAAGGTGATGCATATCTAGAATCAGACACTGGTAATGCAGAAAGATTACATTTTAGATAAGCAACAATGTCCCAACAGTGCACAAGGAAAACAAATGCAAGGAAGCTTCAGCAAGAATACTTTGAATATCCTGTACATGCTGTAAATTCCAAATAAAAGGTGTCGAACTCTTCTACCACCTGCAAACTCTGACCAGTCAGTCACTGAGCAAGGAGTTCTCAAACAACTGTAGTGAACAGCTTCCAGCTGCATATCAGTGGGAAAAATCTGACCTTTCCTTTCCCAAACTGACCCAAAAGATCTCATGTATCTAATACATAAATATGTGCATAAACACACATAATTTAAGAACTGTGTTGGTTGTTTCTTGTTGTCTTTTCACACAGAAAGGATTTTCAGAAGCAAAAGGACAGAGGAGCCCCAAATTCTCACCTTTTTTTGGGCAAATCTCTGCTGAAATAACATCACTGGAAAGTCCTTACTTTTACAACGTATTTGTTTTGCATATCTTATTAACTATCTCATAGATGAACTTGTTGAAAATTCTTAATGTCATTTTGATGCTATGAAGCACATTAGCACTGGTGTTTTCTCTGGATGGCTCCTTTAATCCTTTCCTAGTGGCCCTTCAGTTTTGTTTTTTTTTTAAAGTTTACAGCTTATTCAGAATCATGCTGCTCTTTTAATCTCTTGCTGAGCCTGCTGTTCTCTTTGTGATAACTATGTTGTGTCTTGAGCTACGTTAAGATGACTTGGAAATTGAGAAACAGGATTAAATCTTTGTTGTTAATCTTTATGACTGTAACAAAGCCTAATGGGAAATTGGAAGGGATTCAGAGAAGAGTGAAAATTATTAAGGTGCTTGGGTAGTACATATTTAATTACCTTCAGAAGGCAGCAGCTCACTAACATGGGTGTAACCAATGTTACCCAACCTTCAACATGAATCCAAGGAACATGGGGTCAGACTCACAGTAATGGGAGATCATTTTTTACTGTTAAAAAAAACCTGTAGTGGGATAAAAGGATGAAAATTGTTTATACTAAATACCAGAAAGTATTTTAAAACTTTAAAGCTGCTGCTATGAACAGATGATGTCACCTAGGAAATGGTTTGGAGATAGAAGTGGGCGGCTGCTGTCAAATGCCCACCCAGGCTGCAGCCTGTCCCTAAGGCACTCTCAAGAAAGGCATGGCCCAAGCAGCTCCCAGACTTTGTGACCTGCTCTGCTGCACAGCTGGTGTCCCACTGGCTGGAAATCAGCCCTCATGTTCACTGTGAGATGCTGCACATACTGGCTGCACCTGTGCAAGTTCTTCTTAATGTCTGTGTTTGCATAATTGCCTGTAAAACCACAAAGCTGGGATTTTTCTACAGCTCCTAAAGAAAGCTGGGCTGACACAACCCAGCAGAGTTTAAAGCTCAAATATTTTGCCCACCTTTGAAAATCTCAACCAAAATGAGCAGTTTGGTTTCCTCAGAAACAGCCCCTCTCACCATCCTGTGTAACAGCTAAGGTTCATCAGGCCTTAAGTTACAACAGTTCTCCATTCAGAACTGTTCAGGGGAAGTGAAGGAGTCTTAATTCTGGAGTTTGTTTTGCCTCTAATCTAGCAGAACTCAACTATCAAACCACACTGTGACACTCCTTCATTACACATTGGAAGAAAGTTAAATTTTAACAAATGTGAGAGGAGGGAGGGATGGGCTGTCCCCCACTGAAAACTCTGTCGCACTTTTTGCATCCTGTATTTTGCAATTGTTTTAAAACTATGCTGGGGATTATGGAGAAGAATATTTTAGGCCAAATAAATAAATGTGACAGAGCAATTTTGCAGTATCATTCCCCCCCCCCTCCTTTTTTTTTTCCCTTTTGCTTTGAACAGCGAAGACCATTGCAGAGAGTATTTGACTTGGCAGTTAATCACCAAGGCAAAAGGTCATGTACAAAATCTTAGCTTCCAAGAAACACTCAGTTTAGCAGTTGCCACTAATTGACACCAAGAAAAGATCAGACTCCAAGCACTCAGACACTCCATTTCTCCCTGTCAGTAAGTTAATTGCTGCCTCTTTCTCCACCTCAGGAGAGGCACCGGCCACTGATGAAACAAGAGTGCCCAAGTTTTGAAGGGAGTCACACACATTGACCCAGACTTTTGCAAGGGGTCCTTCAAAAGCCATTCTGTCGTGCTTCTTACAAAACACATGAAAATTGTGATCTTTCTTTGCTGTCCCTAATTAAAAGGCTAATCCAATTCTCACTAAATGCTACAACAGTTTTAATATTGGCTGCAGCAGGAGTGGGAACGTGGAGTTATATTTAGCATCCAAAGATGATCTGCTGTTCACAAGGTCACGGAGTGTGGAACGGAGAAGGAGCTGCCACTTCTTCAAGTTACTCTCATGCTCCAGGGTTTATTGGAAAGAAGCTTCTGTTGTTTTTCAAACGGCTTCTTTGTCGATATATTCAACCAGATCCTTGGGAAAATCTTTCTAGTGCTAAAATTAGGGTTCGATGAGCCTAAAAGACAAAAGTTTCAGTAATCCTGGGTAAAAGTACATTCGGGGAAGTTGTTCAGTTCAGTCCTTGTCTTTAGCCAACAGCACACTGCCATCGTGTGGTCCCGGCTGTCACCGGCAACTGATGGAATACCGGGATGTTTGCACAGAGCTTGCCTGATTTAATTTCTATTATGCTAATAATGAACCAGCTTTATACTTTCAGAGTATTTATTGAAAGTTGGGTTGCTTTTTTTAATGAAGCAATTGATGTGATCCCCTCTTCAGACTAGAAGAGTTAAAAATATTCAATAACTTTATTCAAAATGAACTGTATTTTGTTGGCTTTACTTTAATAATGGGCTATTTCTAATGCAGACCACTGCCATCCTTCCATTTCCTTCAGTTAAATGTCTGGGTTCTTTGAATAATTATAACAATTTTTATATATGTGTCTTCATGCACATAACTTTACTGATCTGTTCAGTTGCTTCTCTAAACTGAGAAGTAACAAATGGCTTTCTTAGTCATTCCCTCAATTCTCTGTCTTCTAATAATTTGCCATTCCTCTCCCAATTTATATTTGTGCCTGGCATTACTCCATCCTAGGTGCAGAATTCATCATTTGGGATTATCAAATTTCATCCCATTAATCACTGCCCAACACTCCAGTCCATCAAGTTCCCTCTGCAAGGTGTCTTGTCCCTCAAGAGAGCCAACAGCTCCTCCCGGTTTGGTGTCACAGCAAATATGCTCATGGTGCATTCCACTCCTACACCCAGATTGTGGATAAATATATTGAACAGAACTAAAAGTGAGCTCTGAGGAACACTGATGATACTCTGGTGTGGTATTTTTTAGGAATTTGACTCTGAGAGGGTAGGCTGTCACCAGTTGTCACTCATAGCTGTTACTACACAGTGAACAAGCAACAGCTCACTGTAAAATGCTATCTTTATTTGTATTCACAGGGATTGCAGCAGCACCTCCAAGGGTTACTGTCAAATAAACAGCTTGCTTGGAGGAGATAGCTTTCAAAGCTCACACCAGGTATTTGTTATCACATGTCCTTGGGAAAAGGTCTTCCTGACTCAATCAATACCACAATTACATGACATCCTGCAATGTATTAACAAATATTTTTCTGGGCTAAAATTAATAAAAAGTCAAAATAGCTTTCCTTCTGGCACTTCTATATTCAAGCACGTAAAACTCATTTATGTGCATACAATTATGTGTATATAAACATACACATTTACATTACTGTTATATATTCAATTTCCTTTTTCTTATAGTGTAGCTTTTAGCTGTCATACTGGGAGGACAGATACACTGGAATATGCCACAGATTGTTCAATATGTTACGCCATGCACTGCATGACATCATTTTCCGTTATGTTCCAGAAAATAGAGTTTATAAGGAAGTCTTTCACATTTTGATGTCTCTGTCTCTGTGTGTGAAGGACACACTGGACACAGCGATCCGGAGGAGGGCGTCCTGTGGCTTTGGAAAGTGACCGTGTCCCTGGAGCCCGGCCCGGACCCGGCAAAGATCCAGAGGAAACAGCCCAAAATCAGCAGTGGGAACAGCACATCGGTGTAAAGGGAGGCAGGAGAGTGCAGGAAGCCAGGACAGTGCATTCTGCTGCTCCTGGGCACGCCGAGTGCTCACTGCTCCCCGGGCTGCCCGCCCGCATCCCTGCTCTACCTGCATCTGGGGGCTCTCCGGCTCCCTGCACTCCCAGCCTTTCCCCTGCTCTTCCCTGGATTTCTCCAAGCAGATCATCACACAACGACCCTTAGATTTCAAGAATTTTTGCAGCGTGACAGGTCTGGAATGAAAGGTGAAGATTTTAAACCTGGTCAGTTTTCTGAGCTGCTAAACACCAATTGCTCCTCAGAATTTTAGGCTGAACTCACTGAAAACCCGTGTTTATGATTGCACCTGAGCCAGTTCCTACCAGAAGAGAGCTCCCATATCCCTTTATGAAAAAGCCTGTTCATAATTGGACACTCAGGAGGTCATACAATCATTTAAAATATCTCTTTTGTAAACAGATACCAGAAGAGACACCCCAAAGCTGAGCTCAGGTGGTCAGAGCATGGTGATGACAACACCAAGGTTGTGAGTTCAATCTCTGTAGAGGCCATTCACTTAGGAGCTGGACTTGATGATCCTTGTGGATTGCTTCCAATTCAGAATATTTTCTGTCAAATATTACGAAATTTTGGGATAGGAACCAACATAAAAACCTTTTCAGAGAATTTGGATCTCTGAATTCCTAAGGAAATACCTGCAAACTCTGCCCCCTCAACAATTTATGAGACTTATTTTATCAGTCCCGTGCCTGGAGAAACCCTTAAAAATCATAAAGGAAAGAAATCCTGCCTCTGAATAAAAGTTCTCTTTTAAGTTTAACATCTTTCCTGCAGTTAAAGAATATTTTTAAATGGCAGAAGCTAGCCTTGTTGAAAAAGCTTTGCTAACTGCTGGGCGAAGCATTTTTGCTTAAAACAGCAAATATATTCCAAACCATTCAGCGATGAAAAGAAAAAAAATCATATAAGAATGGTGTATTTAAAGAAAATGATAATGTAGATGAATGTTGCACTATTTAAAGTGCGAAGTATTTTTAACATTATCAACTTCCATATGACTATATTATGCAGAAATAACTATTATAGGCACATTTAACTTTTTAATTCTATTACTTTTCAATGACTTGATTTGGTAAGGATTTTTATTAAGTGGAATCTAGGATAGCTTTCATGTCTTCTAATGCATTCTGCTGCTGTATTACTGAAGTCAGTGGGGGCTTTGTCACTGACTTGAGAAAAATTGAACTTCACAGTTCCAGTCTGAGGGAGGGATCTTAGTTCATCTTGATGAAAGGTAGGTACTTTGAATTGCTAAACACAGTTTTTGATAACTTCAGGTCAAATGACTATCTTGAGGCACTTATCAAGAGTAGACAATATCCTACTCTGCTGCCCTGAAAATATACACTTTCACCTTTTCAAGGTTTTTTAGACCTGAATTCCCTGTCTTGACCTGTGAACTGCTATGATACATAGTTAAACAGTTATGACCTTTTATTTCTGTGTGGTTTCATTCCACAAGCCCTGCATTTCAACACCACACATGCTGGTGCTGCATCTGCAGCATGGTTTGCAAAATGCTCTGGGTTCCTTTCAGATGAAATACAGCATGGATTTAAGATGGTCAAGCTGACCACTGTAACACATCAGAGAGGTGGCATAGTCAGTTATATCTGACCAATGAAAAATCCTCATTCTTTCCACAATATTCAGCAGGTCCTGCAATTTTTCTCTCAACGGGAGATGAAATGTTAGGTTACAGAACCCTTAAAATTCCCTGCTGGATCTCACAAAATCTGCAAGTCCCACCCCGTGGAGAATGCCACTTTGCGGCAGTCTCTGCACATTCCCTGAAAGAGTTCAAATTCTTTACACCAATTGAACGCATTTCTGTCTCCTTTGAATGGCAGAGTGAATGGAGACACTTGAGAGTTCTTGGTCGCAGACATTCTAATTGATCTCTTGGCTGCAGTATACTGTAATTTGTATGGAAATATGCATTTCTCTGTGGAGGCTGTCCTGCAGTGGACTAAGCACAGCCATGTCACCTAACAAGAGTGCTTTATGAACCATAATTTTCTCTGTTCAAATTATATCTCTCAACATAGGACGTGCATGAAGAACCTTTCCATACACACACACACACAGGAGAGAACCTGTCAAAACATGTAGCTTTGATAACATTGACTCAAAACCTGAACGCTTAACAAGAGCTCTCTATGAAATAAATGGAGAAGAGGCTAAAAATCACGTTCTCTGAGGTTAAAGTGCTTTCCACGCTATCTACAAGCCAGCCTTAGCAGTGGTGTCCATGGTGCAAATCTCATTAGGTAGGCTGGTAAGTTATGCACGCAGAAACAAGACTTCTAAGGATTGCTCTGCAGAGAGGGGCCAATTGGCAGCACACAGAGCACTTCCCTTCCCACTCCCTGTGCTGCGGGATCTGGTGAATCCCCAGCTGTGCTCTAAAGAAGACCTGTCAAGTCTCATGCACTGACTCACCCTTCTGTCACCGCTGGCATCGCGCATTTCTACACGGCGGTACCGCGCCTTCTCTGCCGCCTTTGGATCCCACACATCAGGTGCAGGTGCTCGGTGTGCTCGGTGATTTTCTGACCAGCTGCATCTGATGTGAGGGTCAAGGAGCAGAAGAAAGGTCACAGTCCTGGCACTGCAGCTGGGGAATGTGCTCTTTAGCAGGACCCAGTGCTCACAGGAGCCCTGCTGGAAGGCGTGCTCCCCTCTCAGGGCTGTGTGCTGCAGGATTCGGCTCTTTAATGTCTGGACAGATGCTTATCACCTAACCTTGCACTGAAATCTGTGCCCAGCACATGGAATCTCATGTCTGAAGACCAGAGACTTAAGAGGTTTGTTTCATAGGCTTAGCTTTCTCATGAAATTTCTGCAAGAGACATAATGAGACTTCAGAGATCTGGCTGGTATTTCCACAAGAAACCTTTTGTTGACCTTACCTTTACCCTTGTGTTATTACTGATCAGCTGTTGGAGACACAGAAACAACAACATGAATTCTGATTTTTTTTTTTTTTTTTTAATTTACAGAATAAAAAGGCAGTAAAGACGTACTTATGGTGAAGGTAACAGTTGTGAACTGATTTATGCCTGCTTCTGAGTCTCTGTTGGTGGCAATCAAAAATTACATTTCATAAGTACATGTTTGTATACAGTTACTTAAAATGAAAAAGGCAAGTTTTTCATTCCTGAGGTTTTAAATGTCATCCACCCAAAAAAAGAACTGTTAACATTTTAGCTGCTCTCAGTAGAGGAGGCCAGTGACTGACATATTAAAAGCCCCAAGGCTGTAGTTATTTACAAACTTTGATTTTCTAGATTCTTCCACGTGTTTAATTCTGCTCCTCATCATAAACCTTCCCACTGCGTTTCACTGACAGGCATTTTAACAATAATTTTATTTATTCCTAACATTTCTTTTTCTGGCGTGATTTTTCATCACCTTCAGTACTATGCCAAGGAAGAACAAGAACTGAGAAATACCTTTATGTAGAAAACTTCCATTTGATCTTGTGTACCATTTATTCTACGCTGGTGGATGTAGCAGGTTTTCACTGATGCACATGACCCTCTGTGGTATTTCCATAAGAGCAGGAATAGCACTGCCTAAACAGAGGCATAATAAATTAGCAGAATTCAACAATTTTCCTCACATATATAGCCCAAAAATCCAGTAAAATAAAACTGAGGAAAAAATTAGATAGGCTGTGCTTTCACATTAATTAGAATATTATGGTTTATTTCTCAGAAGAACTCCCTTTGGCATAACCTCCATTGACAACCACATTTTGTTTAGGGTCTCATGTTTGTTGGAACACAGACATCTGTTCTTTAAGGCATGAAATTGTTCATTATACATGAAAATCACAGTCTTCACATGTAAGGGGAACTTCTGATCTTATACATTAACCATTTCTATTACATTGCCTGAATCTCAATTAGTAATGTGCAATTGCATTTATTTTTTATATACTGAGCCCTAAACATCTGCTAGGCTGGAAAATCATCTTAATGCCTTTTAAAAATTTCTTTTCATCTAGAGGTGCAAACACAAAAACCTATAAGAAACAACATATAGGCCACCCTATCCCAAATAATCAAATCCAATTAAAATAAAAATGTTATTTTGTATGTGAGAGTGGATAAATCCCAAGCAATCTGTTTAAAACTTTAAAATAGTAATTAATGGTAAAAAAAATTTGAAATAGAACGTGTAAGTTTGCCATCCATCATATAAGTTAGTAAGCAGTGGCAGTGCAGCTTAGAAAAGATATAAAAACTGTCAAAAACATCAAGAATTTAGAGTCTGTTTCGAAGACTGGTGTATCAGTAACCCCCTCAGTGTTTGAGAAAACTGTATCAGTATTCAGAGCAGTCATTAATTAACCCATGTTTAGCCTGTCCACAATACTGTTCTGCAGAACATCATGTGTATCTGCTTTCTCGAAACATTTCCCTCTCTAGTTGTAACATTTTCAGCTACTGCTGCTGACTGCTATTTCTGATCAAAGTGAAGTAAAATTTGCCCCCTGCAGATATTGGTCACCCTACGTTTTTTCCTATGGTCAAATGGATCCAGCCATTCAGGAGGGAAACCAGCTCTCCGAATTCCACACAAATCTGAATCCTCAGTTGCCGGGTTCCACCCAAGAACTTGAGCCTTCCTGTTCCCATACCTTCATTTGCCATATTTCATCCATTATATTCCATTTGCTACCACCAGCTACAAGTGGGTTTGCTATTGTTATTTCACTAGAAAGAAACTTAACTCTGTTTTCAAAGTGATTGTATTGGTGGAGTCTGAGGCACCTCCCACAATGTGGCTGCAGTAAAATAAAGCAGAAGCAGATGGGAACTTGGCTTGGCATTTTTCTGTGTGTAAAGTTGTAACCTGCATGCAAGAAGAGCTTAGGAAACCTTAAATTCTCCAGAGCAAAGCACCCCTTCTAAAAACATTCCCACCAGTTCACTTCTTCTTTCTTAATTTTGCTCACAGCTCTACCAGTAGTTGATCTTACACATCTACTTTAACATCAGTGGAAGAAGGAACAGGATCTGCATTGCCTGTGCATTACTCAGCTTTGAGTAATCATGATCCCCATGCCTCCACCTGGAAAGGAAAATGTTACTGGGGAGATTTGGCAGATGAGCCATCTTGTGCAAAAGGCAAAGTTTGAAATATCTGGTTGCCTTTGTGTTCCCTGCTCTGCACACACTGGAACTAAACCCCAAGGAACAGCCTCACTTCCCAGTGCCCAGCAGTGTTCTCTCCCCTTCCTCCCTTCTCCCCACAGTATCCCCAGTGAGTTAATCAGTTCTTCCACATCTGCACAAAGGGCAGCCTTAAAAAAATCTCATTATTACACTGTACAGTACATTACAATGGTGAAAAAAGGGGCACCTCTATTTAGCCTTACCTGGCTTCTAGAATGTCAGTCAAACAGCAGCTTAATTTTAAGGACGACTCTTGCTACCTTCTCATATTTATACAGGATTCAGATAATACATTTCTGTCTTTATTAACTGATAATCTATGTTATTCTGGATGACCAGTACTTTATTTACTTAGTTTCCCCAACAAAGAATAAGCAATTTAATTCCTGAAAGCTTTCTGATTTTTCCCTCCCTGCATTTTTTTTGTTTCATTCTGCTATTGAATGTAAAACAGATGGACAAGAAAAAACAAGGATGGAAAGGGTGTTCTAATGGCCAGGATTAATTAATCAAAGAAAGATGAGATGAATGTCTCCTACAGGCAGGTTTCCAACTCTGTATTTTGCTTCAGTGGATCCTTAGCAAAATCTAGAAATAAACACAGGACAAGGAAATGAAAAGAATGCAGAGGCTGCTCTGATGCTCAGGGATTGATTCTGTTTCCTCCTATCCATTTCCTCCACTCTTTCAAAGTAAAGAAAGAAAAGATACGCACCCCGTGACTTTATATTTATTTCCATTTAAAAGAAGATTTGTGGGTTTTGGGGGTTTTTTTTGGTTTTTTTAAGCCTGTAAAGACTGAACACTCAACTAACCCACTGTGTTTAGGTTTCCCTGAGTGCTTCACAGAGATTTGTTAAAGATATAAAATAGCACACCAAACAATGAAAGAGCTTGTTTCTCCAACCATTTCTGTTGAAAGCTACTTTGTATTTGTTCCTATGCAACAAAAATCAAGTTTATGTGTAGGTGTTCCATGTTTTTACAAACTCCACACTCCTTAGTTGTTATAAGATTAAAACAATTTTCTCCCTCAGTAAATGCTTCCCTTGAAAACCACTGGAAGCACATAATTCATCTGTCCATTTATAGCTTCTATTTTCTTCTAGGCACCGAGAAACTACTGATTGTGATTGTTGTTTTCCCTTTTAAGAAGCTGATGTTGAACAAGTGACAGATAAGACAATTTAATGTTTCAGTGACCATACAGATCGATTTTTCATTTATTCTGAAGTTTAAAAGATAAAAAAGACAAGCAACTAAGGTATGATTGCAGAGATTTTGTTTAGCAAATTACTCTTCTATACCCAGAAAATTTAACAGGCACTCTCATTAAACCTGCAGGGAGTTTTAAGGTAGCTTTGGTACCAATATTTTTCAAAAAATGCATTCAAAGATTTTTCCCCTGAACCATTTTCTTCTCTATGGAATCCATCAGAAAGGTTTGGAGATACAATACAAGTCTTTAGGTGTGAGTAATAGAAAGAGAAGAAAAAAAAGAAATTTATTACCACAGGCTGCAGAAAGTCTCAATAAAAAGATAAATGAAAAGGGAACATTGTGGGGTTTCTGAACTGGACAGAGAAATGGAAAACCCATACAAATTTGGGAAAGTGTTTGTATGGAAAAGGTAAGGGTTGGTATCACACTTTGCATGGGTTCAAACATGAAGACACTAAACATGCTGAAATCTGCTGTTCTGCATGAAGAAACCCTTCTGGAGAGTGCAGGGGGCCTTGGGTGTCTGACCCGGCTGTGCTCAAGAAGTTTAAGGATGAACACCTAAGTCAGAATCTCCTTCTTTCCATTTATTCTTCAGGAGACTAAACTTGGATGCCAGAACTGTTTCTGTGTACCCAGTCCTGATGTCAAGTAAGGTGGCACTTGCAGGAATTTGGGCAGTTTTCATGCTATTACACAAAAATAAAAACTGAGATGACTAATCAACAGTGAGTAGTCAACAGAGACATCTAAATTGCTTTCAGTAATATCTTAAATAGTTTTCTATAATATTTCAGTAATATCCACTGTTTTCAGCTGACTGGATATTTGCAAGAAATTGAAAAATTATGTCAAGGATTTGACAGTGTTATCCCAAGCAATCTTAGAAAAGTCCTGGGGGTACTATGTTGTTTGATATTCACAAGTATTATTGCCTTTGCAACGTTTAACATCAGGGAATCAATAAAAAAAACCCCAGAATTTTAGATTCAGAAATCACAGAAATAATCCTAGAGATAAGCCTGGTTCAGACAGACAAATAGATAGACAGGAAAAACACAAAGCTACTAAAAATAGCAGAAAATTCCCATCTTTGTTCTTATGAAGCAATTTTTTTCTGCCTGCTCATTTTACTGGTGGGAAGTAGAATTTTACATCCCAGAGATCAATGTCTGTGAGAATAATTTAAAACATGTGTCTATAGATAGTAATTTTGCCCAAGTATTCACTGAGATTTTTCCAGGGGCTTAACTGTGATTCTCATTATTAAAAATATTACAGATCTTAAGCCATATTAACGAACATGTTTCTATGCAAGTTGTGCAGTACAATAGAATTACATCACTATCAGTACCCTATAAATAACCATTGGCTCTTCTAAATGCTACAAGCAGATTTTATTGCCTCATATACTACTCTTGACCACTTAATTAACTACCACAAAAGCTAATTAATTAGACATCACAGTCTCTAATCATTCTGGAGTTTGCTCTATTGTGTTCAGCTGGAATATCCTCTTTCCTCAACAGACCCCCTAAAGTTTAGATGAACACAATAAAGCACTATGGTTTTTTTTATTTTCTTCTTTCCACTTACTCAAGATCAGGGTGGGAATATTTAGGCTGATTTTTAAAAAGATTTTCCCTGTTTAACTCTGTCTTTATTCCAGTGAGTGTTTGTGTGAGCTTGGAAGGCTCCAGCCTGTTTTGGTGTTCGTGTTCTAGCATTTTAACCTAACACTGCCAAAAAATCATTCTTAAGAAGTCAAGAATTCCATCAGCTTAACTCAGTGACTGCCTGCTGCTGCTGTATCACAACATGCATGTCACATGCACAGGTATTTTATCAAGTGACTTATCAATGAAACTCAAAAGCTGTACCTCCAGGATTCTAAACTGTTTTGTCAACAAGATGCAGCCGCTCTGTAAAATCAGCCGGTGTATCGTGGTGGAATGAAAGTACCAATGAGAAACAAGCTGATAAATTGGTTTGACTAATCATTAAATCCCATCCAGTATAATCGTTTTAGCTGATCTCGTTTAAGTCATTCCGTGGAGCTGCCAAGAGAGTTCAGGGACAGGTCGATCTTCTATTCGCATCATGCAAGGATCAGGCAGATAAAATCCGATCAGTTACCTGACCATTCTTGCATTTATACGTAATTATTCCCCGTTGTTTTAAAGCTTCCATCTGGAGGAAAGAAATCTGTTCTGCTCCTGACCTTTTCAGACCTCATGTCACTGTATTTAGCTTTAACAGATGGATTCTACTGATCTGATATGAAAATAGAAATAAGAGATTGAAAACATGAAAAGAGTGGAAAAATATAGAATCATTAAAGCCCCGATTACACTGCTAAGTGCAGGTCAGTGGGTGAATCTTCACTGGATTCATGGGTCATTGGTCAGGCCTCACAGCTTGTTCCTGCCCTAAACTGCAAAAGAATTAAAGAGACTCTATTAAGAAGGTGACTGGCACTACCTTCCTCTGAGTGTGAGAGCAGGAAGGACTGCTAACACACACTGTATCCCCAAGGTCATGGCTGCTCCTAACACACAGCTCCAGACAGAACAACACTCACATCTACCTTGTGGCAGCAAGAGCAATTGCTCTGAGCACTGCAGATTTCTGCACAAGAGCAGAGTTTTTCCTGTCTGTGCATGTCTTTTCTTCAATTTCTTCGATCTCTTATTCAATTTTGCTGAATGTAACAGAAGAGTATGTGTTGTCTCCAGAGTGGAATGTTTTTTGAGTTGTCTCTTGGATCAAAGATAAGGGCAAATAAAATAAATTTTAAAAAAAAGCAAGTGTTTAACATCACTAATAAGAAGGGATGTGACTGTTTCCTCTTATAGTTTTCCTGTTTGAAAAACCCTACACACCCTATCATTACAATATGGCTACAACCATCAAGTGATATAATTTCCTTTATTGTTTCCTGCCCTTAATATTATTGAGTATTATTAACCAGTTGTCTGTTATTATCCTACTGCTGCCTTGTACTGCAGCAGTGGTTTCATTCCGTAGAGGCCAAAGCAATTCCTGCACATAGTGACTTTTATGCAAATGGAGAATGGTTAAGTCCATCAACTTAAATTTACAAGTCTTAGTTGTAAGATCTATAAACCAGACACCTTCTGGAAATTATACTCACCTTGCATTAAAGAAATGCAGTAAATTATTTCATCCTTCATCAGTCTAATGCTTTGTGCCACTTCTGGGTAAACCAGTTTGAAAATCTTGACTTTTTTCTACAATGGTCAGCAATGTGTTTATGTCGTAAGGGCTATTTTCTCAGTTAACTTAAACTAGCATAACTCAGCTGAAGTCATAGTGCTATTGACTAACTAAGTGAAGATTTACATTTTAAAAAGACAATTCTCCAATAAGTTTGTGATCCAATTTTCAAGACTCCTAAAACTGGCCAACTGTTCCAAAGCATGTGGCCACATATAAAGATGCTCAGTGTGCTATTAAGAAACAGGCGAGGTCTAAGGAAAACTTTATTTATTTTATTTTTCTTGCTATTTTTAAGAAGATGCTTTTTCTACAGCAGTGATGAAATAAATTTTTAAACATGTTCTAGGCTTTTAATTTATTAATTAAATTTAAATTTCTGTGACTGCAGAAGCATTTTATGTTTTTGAGTGTTACTCGGGGTATTTATTTAACATACATTAATAATAAGGAACGGGTTTGAAACAAAGAAGTAGAAGGAATATTATTTATGCAAGGATCTGCATTTATTCCTTTTCCTTTCCATATCAGGACTGCCCCATGCCTGGCTTCTGGAACCTGTGCTGTTTCTGCACCAGTGCCTAAGGTGGGGAGGGGAGGGAGAAGGGCTGCTAATGATCACCCAGAGATAAATGAAATTGCTGATTTAGTCAAGCTCATTCTTGACCTTGACACAAGATGGGACAGGCAAAGGGAAGAGCTCAAAATAGAGCAAGTGAAAGAAAGGAAGATCAAACGAATGCTCAGGTCTGGCCAAGACCCCCCCTACATTCAGCTAACACCTGGCTGAGTTAGAAAACATGACCAGCCCAACCTTCCTGTAGGAGCCGATTGAAGCTGTCAGCTCCCGGCTTGTCACCCACTGCATCAGGAGGCCCCTGGGCTGCCACAAGAGCCCTAATTAGGCAGAAATGGCACTTCGGCAACTGACCCGCCAGGACCTTTGGCAAAGCATTTAACATCATTAGTTAACATTTTTATTAAAAAAAGTGTGAATGTAAATGAACAGCCAGTGCATTTCAATAGGGTTTGTCGGTGGCATTGCACGCCCCCCCACTCTCCCAACCAC
Source organism: Orthonyx spaldingii (assembly GCA_013397795.1). Lineage (NCBI taxonomy): Eukaryota > Metazoa > Chordata > Aves > Passeriformes > Orthonychidae > Orthonyx > Orthonyx spaldingii. The sequence goes on from VZTJ01006632.1 coordinate 807,623, forward strand.
ACACACACTTTTTTGCATGAATAGTTCACTTGTTTCCTCCAAAGGGGGATGGGGAGGTAGAGACTGTTTTTCGAAGGGAACGAGACATGTTCGAAGCAGGAGCAAGGTCTTAAACAATCAGACACGAACTCTTGTCTTTTGGGAAGCGTGTTGGTGAGGGAACAAACAGCTAAATGCAATCCTACCTGCAACATGCCCAAGGGGACGTCTGAAAGGAAAGCAGGCACAACCCACCCCAGAGCAGAGATACAAAATCGCGTGTTCATCTGATTGTTCTAAGTGTGTTCATTGTGTTCTTGTTCTTTTCTCTCACATCCAAGAATAGGTGCCTAATCCAGTAAGCCTGCAACCCTTTGCCACAGCTATCAAATACTACAGCAGTGTAAAAGAATGAACATCTAAGAATATACTGTCCTCCTCTTTCTTTGTAATTTCTTTAATCATTGCACATTACCTTTGACAGAAGATTACTAAAAAATACCACTCAAGCACATTAGCAACCTACCTTAATTAAGTCCCCACTAGCAGCAATTTATCTGTGAAATGTTATTTATTCATACAGAAGAGTATGCAGCCTTGAGGCAGTTTATTAGGGCTCCATTTTTTCTGCAGGTTATTTAATTGAAAGGTTTCCATGATTTATCAACATCTGCCCAAAAACCTGGCACAGATTTGAGAGACAAGAGACACATGAAAATTAAATTATTACAAACATACTTCCTAATAAAGAACTGGACAGGACTTGGAAAAGTGTACAGGTCTCTGATATTTTATGTTTGTTTCCTATGAACGTGCCTCAGTGCAGGCTACTTTTATTTTTTTTTTTTTGAACCCATTAACTCCTTCTTCCTCCAATGGAAGCTACAAAACTCAGCACTAGGGCTGATTCCTTGGACCATATTACCCCAGATTTTGGAATTTTCTCCCTCAGTCTATAACAGCCATATGTCACCAGCAGTACTTTTGTTCCACCAGAGAAAAGATATTTTCATGTGTTAGGAAATCATTCCATTACATTTAGTTACATGGCCTAACACTTATGCCTTCTAAATAAAGTACAAATGTAATAAGAGTTTAAAATAGATGCCCCACGATTTGGGATTCAGGTACTGAAGATGCTCGTTCAAAACCCAACTCATCAGTCTTGCTCTGAAGCCCATGGAAGTTTATCCTTTTTCTCAGAATCACATTTTAAAAAATGAAATAACAATATTGTCATTTTATCACACATTGGCTTAGGCAGAGATTTCAGTCCCTGAGTGTTTCCAAGCCACGTACATGCCATATCAAGAAAAAAAAACAAACCCAAAACTTGGTGGTGCCATCTCTCCTGGGCTGGGCTGGGATAGAGCTCATTTTCTTCCTAGTAGCTGGCACAGTGCTGTGTTTTGGATTTAGCAGGAGAATAATGCTGATGATACACTGATGTTTTTAGCTGTTGCTAAGTAGTGTTTCCCCGAAGTCAAGGACTTTCAGTTTCCCATGCTCTGCCAGTGAGGAGGTGATCAAGAAGTTGTAAGGAAACACGGCCAGGATATGACCCCACTTGCCAAAGGGATTTTCCACACCACAGAAGTGAGAGGAGTTGGCCAGGAGCCACTGGTCACTGCTGGAGGATGGGCTGGGTCTGGGCCAGTGGGTGGCAAGCAATTGTATTGTGTATCACTTATTTCTCTTTTGTAAATGCTTTGGGAACTGTAGATTATGTCATGTAAACTCTTACTCTTTGTCTGTGTATCTATACACAAGTGTTTGCATTCTCTTTTTAAACAAGGAACTTGAAACAACATGGAATTCTAGATACGGATTTTTAAAGCACAATACTAAGCTTAGAAATCCATGTAAGAAGCCTTTTGATTCAGCTGTGACAGCAAGTGAGCAGATAATTTTGGCAGCACTGAAATAATTTTTAATGGTGAATTAACAAAAAAGAAATCCATGTCTTTCTTTCTAGAGCAGAAATAAGAAGAGCTAGATATTTTAAAAAATTATTTGCTAACGATACTCATCTGGTGACTTGTCTGCAGGAATTGCCCAAAAAGCTGAATCATACTAGGCTCAGGAAGTTGGTAACTGTAAAGTGTCTGTATGTGACCCCTTTTCCCATCACATGACTGTTTTCCAGTCTAGTTCTTCAGTATGGCTTCTCCTCTCCCGCTGGGAACTGGAGGGCTGGGTGAAGGGAGAGAGAGGTGACAGCTTATTGAAAAGCCAGTGCTCCCTGCCTGGTTTTGGCACATTTTCTGCAGGTGCCTCGCACTATAGCCACAATAGGCTCTGGAAGAGAGGATTCAAACCTGTCAACAGCTACAGGAGGCAACTGCACGGCTTTGTCTTACAGGCTAACTTCATTGTCTGCCGTTCTGAACCCTGCAGCACAGGCACCCGTTAATGAGATGAGCCCCTTTTCCCTCCATTTGTTCCTCCCTCTGTTTCTCTTGCCTTTCTGTAATGATTTAACTTGATCGCATTGGTTCTTTTCTGGTGGGGATTGCTCCAACAATCAGATAAGATAATTGCCTGTAGAATACTGCTCAGCAACAACTATTACTTCCTTTGCTGAAAATGTCAGAGCAATTGAAAGCTCTTAGTGAAGTTCAAGAACAAGGAGGCAAAAAAGAAGCAGCTCCTATATATGTATGTATCTGTGTGTATATTTAGCAAGTTTGCAGTGGCCAGCTCTCCTGGGTGATCTTACTTTATAAGCAACATTTTGAGCATACTTTATATTTTCGTGACTTTTAAAACAACCTAAACAATGTAAACACACACACCCTGATTCACGTAAGGAAGTATTTCTCACATTTACTTCAGCTTTGGAAGACAACGTTACAGAATTGCCTGGTTTTCCTTTTCCTCAATTCCTATTCTATTTCTAGAAACCAAACTAATGCAATTTCTTTTTAGTCTTGAAATTTAATCTTAAAATGTTGCCTGCGTACAAAAGTTTCTGAGGTGAAGTGACAGCTGACAGAAAAGTGACATACCAAGAGAAGGTCATTTAAATATTACACTCCAAATTTAAGTCCAATTAAAATACCAGAAATAGTTTGGGCCGCTGTTTAATTCACTTCTTCACCTGAAACACACACTGTCACTGCCAAAAACCACGTGATGTTACGCCCTGATGAACAGTTCAAAAGCACACCCACAGACATAATGCTTTTTATCACTAAACTATAACAGCTCTAGAGATTTTGTACGACACCAAGATCTCCATTTCTTTGACTGACAATGCAAATAAGCAAGAAAAAAATTCACACATGCAAAAAATTTACTCAGAGCACAATTGGAAAAACTGCAAAAAAACTCCTCCTTTATCCTTTTCCATTTCCCATTTTTCCTACACTGAATGTGCACTGTCAACAATAATACACCATCACATAGCCGTAGCCATCAATTCTTTTTACTGTAAATTTCATAAAGAATAAATAGCTTTTGAAAGCTTCTTAGAGTTCTGTGGAAAGAGTAGAGAGCTGAATCAGCAGCTGGATCATTACAGGCTATTCATATGATGAGTTGCTGAGGAACCAACATAAGGAAATTCCTTATTCTTTGGAAAGGAACTCCAACACAGGCAACTCTATGACAGTTGCTTTTTGCAGCATCACTGGATTACAAGCACCCAATCAGTGACTGATACCAGGAGAGATACAGGCCCCAGTCTTGCAACAGAATTCAACCAAACTTACACTAGTTTAACTAGAGAGAGCCAGATGTACAACTTGTTTATACACTGGATATTTCAGAAACTGAACACTATTGTAGAGCTAATTTCATGGTTACATTTTGCTATATGAAGCTACATGCAGTAGGACTTGCTCCCCGAAAATCTGAATTAATTATATTGTAAATATCCAATTAAACTAAGCACTGATTTCTGAAGTCCATTTTATAACTTATTCTGAATTACTTTGAAGCTGGGTGATAAGTTTTGCAGCAGTAAGTAAAAGGATTCAGCAGACGTATGAAATATAATTTCCTCTTACTCTTTTTGTAAGTGTAGTTTGAAAACTTGATCATTGCAAGAGGCACAATTTTTTTAAATAGTGCCACAACTTGTTTGTCAAAATTAAAGTTGAAATTCTACCTAAAACTTCAACATGAAAAACTGTGATACAGGAAAATGAGAGTAGCTGATCTCTCCTTGTGTCTGAAGCTGAGGCTAGCAGTCTGACTCTGGAGCCCTTGACAAAAACTCACACTTCTAGAGAAAAGCTGGAAGTGGTAATTGCTACTGATGCTTGTCCTGAAACAACATGGCCTTTGAATGAACTCCCATTACAGGGCAGACTGGTGCAGTAGCTTCACAAACACTTCATGACAGTCCTGAAAAAATGACCCTTTATAGGCAGGAAGCACAAAAGAAAAGCTCTGCTATCTTCTGACAAGGAGCCAGGGAATTTAAGATGTTCCCGTGCTCTTTTTCTTGCTTCTTATAGACAATGCTCAGAGAACATGGGTAGAATTAAAGCACAATTGAGAGCCATGCTGTTTATTAAAATATTTTGCTGCAAGCAGGCAGTAATTCATCTCAGATTTAAGCCTAAAAGCCTTTCAACTTGTAGATCATATGCCTGATATACACAGGAGGTGAAGAGTAGATGATCCAACAGTGGATGATCCAAATGTGGATTTAAGCTTGTAAGTACCAGGATACCATTTAACTTTTAAAACAGAGCAATAATAAGCACTTCTCAGAATAATTTCATTGTGTCACCTACTTGTACACAGAATGTTCTAGTCTGTGGATGATGGACTGCTTCTCTCCCTGTGCACAGAGCAAGTAACTGAGAATTAACAAACTGGCACAGTCAAAACACCTAAAGGTTTTACACTCTTACGAAGACAACGAGGTACATTTGGTACTAGTCTCGGCTTAATCACTAAACATCAGCAGTTGACAAAAAATACATCCTTTCTCTTTGCTGAGGAATGTGATGATTTTTATGATGGATATTTCGGCACATTAGGTGTAGTGATTGTTTTCTGGTTGAAGCCTGATGAGTTTTACACACTGTCCTTCTCATTGCTTTAGGTACATTTTACAAAACATACACATGCAAATGTACTATCTCCTTCCTGTTCTACAGGGTCTTCTGTCAAAAAACTTTTATCACTCCTCCCCTCATGTTCTTTCATTAGCTATTTGTAAGAAATAGAGATTAGAAGGCAGCAGATCTGTATAAAGATAAAGGTACATTCCTATCAGTGCAACCGACAGCAAGCAGGCAGCACTTTCAGTGGATGACATGCATATTTTGTGATAAATAATACATCCTGAGAGAAATTGGACACTAAATTCTATTCTCCAGCACAATTCCAGTTACGCTCCATTGAACCATAACTTTTCTTACACTCATATAATGAAATACACCATATCAATACACCATAACCAAACAGGGTTGTGCAATTCCATCAGTGCAATTAATGCAAGAAAGATAAGGACTTACTGGTGTGAGTCCTGTGCAGGGCACAGAGATGATTAAAGGGCTGCAGTGTCCTTCATAATGGGAGAAGCTGAGACTGCTGGAAGTCTTCAGTCCAGGAAAAAGAAGGCTCAGGGGGCTTTCATCAATGTGTGTAAATACTTGATGGGAGGGAATGAAGAGGAGAAACCCAGACTCCTCTCAGAAGATCCCACTGGCAAAACAAGAAGCAATGGGCAGAGATTAAAAAATAGCACATTCAGTGTAAGATGAGAATGTAATTTTTGCCATGAGTGCAGTCAAACACTGAAGTAGGTGGCCCAGAAAGGTTACAGAGGCTCCTTCTGGGGACATATTCCAAACCTGACTGCACATGGTCCTGGACAACCTGCTTGAATGGACCCAGCCTGAGCAGGTGAGATGGAGTAGATGATCTCAGAGGGAGTCTTCCAACCTAAATGATTGTGATTCTGTAATTTATGTCACAGGGTAGCTTCAGGAAAGAAAGATCAAGTTTTGTGAAAATTCATTTGAAAGCTGTAGCCTTGTGCTCTAGGAATCTGAAATACAGTGTTAATATTAAACAGCATTTTCTTCTAAAAGTCGTCATGTTAATTACCCTATTTATTTCATAGAATTTTCAATTGTTCTCTTGAACCAAAAATATTTTTCAAAAGCAGTTCAGAAGTAGAATATTTCTACATTCGCCATATGTGTTTGAATCTTGAAGCACGTTTATCAGTGTCTGAAGATAATGAATGCAGGTTTTGTATCAGAAACATTCATCATCTCTATGTTTGTATCCGCCACTGCTTAATTTTAGAAAACAGGGATATTTGAAATCTGAACTAATCCCCTCTGTGCTAACACACCATGCCTGGTTACTGCTCCAAGAGTCATATCTCTTCCAAAACACTACAAACCCACCAGACTGACCTCCTGGTCATAGAACTCTTTAATTTCCAGCCTTTCTGTCAGAAATGCTATGGATTTACAAATGTCATCGATTTTCAATGGAAGTCAAAGGTGCACAGGCTCACTCAAAATCTTCTGCTTTGAGACAAGCCACACAACGAGCTCCTAATAGGATTCTCTCAGTACAAAAAATTTATAAAAACAGTATTTTACAGATGAGTAACCCTCCAAGCACTAATGCCAGTCAGCAGATTCTTTTCCTACAAAATAAGGTATATTTCATTGCTTAAGCTGGATGCCATTCAAACATATGTCTGAGTGTCTTATACGGAGCTGTTAATTTCATGTATCCTTTAGAATTCAGACTTTGGAAAGCTTTTCAGTTTACTATCACACTTAGCTTCAAAAATGTGCATTTTTAAAAGAGTATGTAAGATCATTATTTCCTATTCTTTTTTTTTTTTTATTTTTTGATTAACTAAATGAGTCTTGAAGTGAAGAAAACAATTAAAGACAACAACAGAAATAGGGGAAAATAGGGAATTTTACCTCCACAGCTCACACAGCATTTTCCTAACCCCAGGGGAACTATTTAAACCTTGTTTATAGCAAAAAAAAGAATCAAAATGGTTATAAATGTCATATGACTTTCATAAAAGATATGAAAATTTTGCAGGGTTGTGCAAAAATACTGCAACAAGAGGCAAGTTTTTTGGGGAAAAAAAAGCGCCACATATTTTTGAACTAAAGAAACCTAAATTAGTGAATTTGAAGAAATGAAGTCAGTTATAAATTCATATGATCTTATGGGTTTATCACAGAACGATAGTCGAGCTTTTGCTCCAGATGGTGCAATAGTGCTTGTGACATCCACTTTGAACTGCAATCTAGTTATGTGTCAAGCAGGAGAGTCCATTATTCACTGCATCAGTGCTGGGGAAAGAAGGTTAAAAGTTCAAGACATGCCCCAAGTGATTAAGGTTGTAAAAATCATGAGATATACCATGGGGGAAAAAAAACCACCACTCTTCCTTTTCTTCCATACTCTGTTCCCCCAAAAATGTGTTTAAGCAAAACATGAAACAACAAACCAAACAAAACACCAAAACCCCGAAGCAAAATAACAAAAAAAATAACAGGATGCAGGAATGCCCTAATTCCCTTTAGTAATGTAAAAACCATCTTTTTATTTGAACTCCTTAAACCATTCCGCTACCAGCTTCACTTTTCCTAGGAAAAAACATAAAGGCTTCTCGTAAAATCTGTCCACAAGTTACAGGACCGGAGAACTCAGTTAACACTTTCTCACTCAGTGTGATATTCTCTTCAACTATTACATACTTTTAACTAATTCAGATTTCAAACTTTATTTTTCATGTACGCCACACCATCACCAGTTCATGTGCAGTAGTTGGGCTTCACTTCTCAGTCACGTAAACCTTTGCTCTATTGACGAGTAACATAACTTACAAATTGCTTCCCATCACACCAAAAATTTCTGCTTTTGGAACTGCAAGTGCTGCTTCTCCAATACTTGAGCAAATTTAGATTTCTAATTCAATATAAAAAGAAGAAGATGCAAAACCTGAAAAGTTAAGCTAAAAAAAATTTTAATTAAAAAAATATCTTCTGCAAAATTCTTCATAGTGAGAGTAATGAACAGAAAGTATTACAATAAAAGAAGGTGCTTTAGTGCTCAGAACCTTTGAAAAGGTATGAAATAATTATTTTCAGAAAGGCTTTGTCTTTCAACAAACAGGTAGAAAACAGTAATTCCATTGTAATAAATTTTCTGTCTCCTCTTTTCTAACTCTCTGTTTATCTCTGAGTTTGCACATTTCTATAAATTGTATTACGTATGATGTACTATAAATGTATTATGGCCATGTTGCCACATCCTCTTTGAAATTAAGTCAATACCTCATATGCAGTAACTGATGTATGAGCACGCATTTTCAGGCAATGGAAAATATTGAATATGAATTTCACAAAGCCTGATAACATTCAGAGTTTGTATCTATTTGTAAGTGCGTTAACGTTTCAGAGTAGGATATTGACAATGCACAGACAAAAATCCCTGTAATCCATTACATCAGGGTCCTTGAACTACGTAGGATTTAATAATGCCTTAAAGCTCACCAGTAACTTCAAAAAGCATGCACAAAGAAATCATGTAGCAAACTCCTGATATCCAAGACTAAACTTAGCATTCATCAATAACCTGTGCATTGCACAAAAAAAAAAAATCTACACACTACAAAACCCATGTATATCACACAAATTTGAGGACAATCTTCTGTAAACTCAAAACTCGGCTCAAAAACTTGTCTTTAAATACTGTGTGTTCCAAATCACCTTTGGACTTAGAGTGATAAATCAAAGCCTGTGAGCTCTCACCCTGCAGTTCATCAGGCTCCTTTGGACAAGGCCGGGCTCACCCTCGCACAGCGGGAGCTGAACAGACCCACAGGAAGGACCCTCAAACTTTAGAAAGAAATTAGTACTAAAGCCCACTCAACTTGAAGTAACCATTGGAGCGGAGAATGATTACTCAAGGCAAATGAACTCTCATATGAGTACTTGGGAAATTAAAATAATAGTGCCGGGGGAGTGGGGGGAAGACTTAAATAATTATTAGAAATTTCCAAAGATGCAGTATATATATTGCTTAAGTTCTTGCAAGTTTTTATCTAGACTAAAAGTCTAATCTAAATGTTGTGTTCAGCCATGTCCATGGACAGAATCTTTTGTTTAATCTTATACATAAAGCTAAGTATATACTAAATAGATGTATACATATATTTAGATTTGTTACTGGAGTTTATTCTTTAGAGAATATAGAGTATTAGGAATAAAAAGAAACACTACAGAAGCATTTTCAGTATAAAAAGAAAAATCATTAAAAAGCCTTTTCTTAAAAAAAAAAATTAAAATGCCTCAAAAGCAGTAATATATCTGTAGAAGAGAATTTGTATCACTAAGCTAAAAACACAATTCTTATTTTATTGGAAATGTCATGTAGTTTTTATGTACTATGAGATGACTTCAAAGAAGCCCTTGTCAGTGGAATGAGCACACATTACTCTTCTGTGAAATCCTACAAGAACACAGATGGCAGTGAGACCATGATCTTAATTGATTTAAGGGTCAAGTTTATATCTTTAAAGCAGCATTTTAGAACCACAAAAAGCAAATTCTTCATGTGATGCTTAAGCATGCAGTATGATACTTGGGTTTAGAGCATGCCTGATTAGCACCACATGTTTATACTCAGAGGAGATGACGTGAAAAAGGGAACACACATAACACAGTATCGTAAATGAGGAAAAGCTGATCATAATTTGTTTCCTGGCACAAGAGTTATAATAAAGGCACAAGTGGAGGAACAATTCTGTACAGTTGCTCTCAAAAGAAACACGGCCCATTTCTCTCTGCACCCAAAAGAAGAGGCCATCTAAAAGTATTGGAAGAATTGGGGCAAAATCTGTTGAGAAGACATCAAAATATGATGTCACCCGCCAGGAATGTTATGATTGCAATTGTACGGACGGGATTTTAATGTACATGTTGATGTAAGTGAAGTATCTTCACTGTTTAAAATCAAAAACAAGAACTACTACAGGGTGCCATTTGTACTCAGTCATTTTTCAAAGGCCAGAGTTACACCAATCACAGGCTTTTCATCACTGGGTTTGTTCCTTGGCTCTTGCTACATATACTTTGCTTAGAGAGTTTTTAATTACACTTTAGCCTGTTAGCACCATGGGGCCAATAAAACTAAGAGAAATAGAACTAAATTCTTTTCATTCAGCACAACTGGTAACTAAACACCAATTAATTACACCCACACAAGCCTAATGAAGATAATGGGGTTGCAGAGAGTTCACGGATGGTATGAAGTGGCTTGTGGTATCCTAACCTTAATCAGTTAACTACTTTGTAATAGGGAGGATCACAGGATAAGCCACCCTCTTGCTACATGCTTACAATTGCTATTACTGTTAATGGAAATTACATGGCCATACAGACAATTCTTGTAACAGTCACTTGATCAGGAAACAAAAATGATAAATACTTGAGGGGAAACCCTACTACTATTTCCAACAGTTTATTAAAAACAAGAGTGCAGGGCTGTTAAATGAGTATCACTCTGCTTCATCTCATTGCTTCACTTCAGGCAAACCTGACAAATTTCTAGTCTTCCAGGTAGGGGGCATCCAGAGCATCACAAGGAAAACTGTGCCAGTGCCTCACCAGCCTTACAGTAAAGAATTTCTTTCTGATATTGAATCCATATCTGTATCAGTTTAAGGCCATTGCCCTTTCTTCTATCACTACATACCCTTGTAAAAAGTCTCTCTCCATCATTATTGTAAGGGGCCCTTTTACTTACTGGCAAGGGTTCTAAGGTTTCACTGGAGTCTTCTCAAGGCTAAACAATGCCAACACTCCCAGCCTGTCTTCACAGCACAGGTGCTCCAGCTCTCTGAGGATCTCCATCGCTCTGCCCTGAACTCATTTAATGGGCCCACATCCTTCTTCTGCTGGGGCCCCCACACACGCATGTAGTGGTGCAGGTGGCATCTCAAAAACTGGACCAGAGGGCCGCAGTCACCTCCCTGGAGCTGCTGCTCTTCGCTCCTTTCCATGCAGCCCAGCCCGTGGGCGGCTTTCTGGGCTGGCAGCACACACTGCCGGCTCACGCTGACCTTCTCCTCCATCAGCACCCCCAAGTCCTTCTCCTCCTGCTCCTCAGCCCTGCCATGCTCAGATTCCTGCCCCCTGCAGACCCCGGGCTCAGGGGGAGCTCCATCCACTCTCTGCGTCATTGGCGAAGCCATTCAAGAGCCCCGTGGCCAAGGGCAGAGCCCTGAGGGACACCCCTTGGCCCCGACCTCCCCCTGGACATGGAGCCACCGAGCACCGCTCCCCGGCTGTGTCCATCTGGCCAGCTCCTCATGCCCCGCACAGCCCACCCTCCAAAGCCAGGGCTCTGCAGGGTGGGGCTCGGGGTGTCGTGTGGCACTGTGGCCAAAGCCTCACAGGGCTCTGGGCACATCAGCACTGGCAGACACTGAACTGTTATGGGTGATGACTGAAACATTGTTGTGAAGGAATTTTGCCCATCATGGCAAAACTGTATAAAGAGGCTGAGACCACCCAAGCGCACCCCTCTTCCACCTCACTGCACCTCTGGCCGTGACTTCAGCTGCCTAAGGGAACTTGACATACAATGATACGGTGACACGATTGTCCAATTCCCTCTGCTCTAGGGACAAGGAAACACGACTAAGGGAGAAGAATGTATCCACAAGAAAGTCAAACCCAGCAGCTGTCCTGAAAATCAGCTTGTGCCAGGCTCAGGCTGGGGGAGCCACAGCCCAAAGGCTCATCTGCTGAGGCCAGGTTTGCACACACAGCCCCAAAACCAAGAAGGGACGAGGAGAGTTTTGGAGGTGTGGCGTAACCTCTGGTCAGAGGCAGCGAACACCCATCCTCCCTGACACAAACTGGCTCAGCTGCAACACCTCCCACCCTGGGAAGGCCACATCCACAGCACATTCACACGAGGGGCAGCTGAGGAGGTGTCATAACCCACCAAAGACCCTCAGACTCATTGCTGAGGCCTTGCAGCAGAGCACTGCACGTGATGCAAAGGGATGCAGCACATCCAGTCTCCTGCAAGACACTGTGTCAAACTTGCCCCCACCAGGGCAGGGACCTGGCCCAAGTGTGTGTCAATCCACTGCATTCTGTGTTTTCAGCGAACCCTTCCCACCAAGAAGTCCCAATGGAGAGCATCAACAGGATGCCATTGGTATCCACAGTTTTCTACTTAATCTGTCTCTATCTCTCTCTTTCTCTCCTCCCACCTCTTTTCTATTTTTCTCTCTCTCTCTCTCATTTACTGTTAAATGAGAGAAAATATTTAAATAAATAAAATATATTTATGTTAAATAAAACTCATACTATTGACTTTGGCATAAGGCCTTGTTTGGACCTTAATTCGGGCAGAGGCATT
>VZTJ01006639.1:0-173716 GCA_013397795.1 Orthonyx spaldingii
CGAGCTAGCGGTCAGCGACAGCACCTGGGCTCCCCTCTTTGCCATGCAAATTTGTGTTTGTAGTGCTTAACAAATGAATGAGTAGCACAGTTCTCTGCTTCAGCCTTCACACAGTCTAAACCAGATCTCCCAAAAGGGGTCACAATAAACAAAAGACGGAGAAAAAAAGGTATGAAAATGATAACAAGTATGTATAGTTACAGTACAATTTTTTAGAAATTAAAGTGTTCTTCCCTTAAAAAGCAGGAATTGTATATAAATACAGTCTTCAGTTTAGTCTACATAGATAACAGCTTTTTAATCATGCTTTGGTATTTTAATACTGTAGCTACCTGTGCCTTCGGATTGCAATACTCTGGAGCAGGCTTTTCTTATTTCTTCAACACATACTAAGTATTTAACAACATCTATGTTAGCAGCTACAGTGGTTAAAATCTGTGCTACATAAAACAGCAAAAAATTAAAAGCTTTCATGCAGTGATATTGAAAGATCTTCACTTGTGTTGAGATTTCATTTAAGCCAGGACTTTATCTAAACATGTCTTTCTATCAACAAATTTGTATGTGGAAATCACATCAAGACAGGATCACATTTTTCAATCACACAAAATTCCCTTTCATTTTACAAGGAAGTTGGAGGCTGATTTCCACTTACTGTAACTAGCAGACATTTGATTTCCACAACACTTCCAAGGACTCCCACAGCTGATGTAAAAGTAATAACAGATCCACTGCCAAGTATTATACAAGAAAGGTATGTCACTAGCTAGTTCTCACATGAAGAAACTGTAACTCAGTGCATTCGTACTGTTAATTATTTTCCTTTCATTTTTATGAAACTCCTACTTACACAACTTATTCCAGAAAAACAATCTTTGCAATGCCATTACTGAAAAGATGGAAATAATAGAATGATAAAAGGGTATTATTATTATTTATACCTATATTCACAGAAAAAAAGAGATGTATTTTCATAAATTTAGACAATGGTAATAACCTATGAGATGTAAACAGAACATTCTCAATTGATCAAGGTGACTCACAATGAAATCCGTGAACAATTACAGTTTAAGCTTACAGATTTTTGTGTTTGCCAGGAATTATTAACACGTGCAAATTCTATGGGGAGATAGATGTATATTTCTCAATAAATTAAAGATTCAGTGCTGTCCTCTCTCTTTGTGACTGGCCACTCTCTCCTTTGCATTTCAACCATTAGTGCATAGATATGGAAAGCAGCAGTGGTTTTCATTACTTCCAGCCCAAATGTTTTCTCCCAGAATTACTGCATTGGATTGTTCCTATGCCATTAGTTTGGAACTGACACTTCTTAACACAGCCAAGGCAGTCTGCTCTTTAAGAGCACATCTGTGGTTATGTGACTCAAAACTTACTTTTCTGTGGGGAAAAAAAAAAATAAAATTGATAGACACTTTGGGAAAAAAGGAATATCCATATGGAGAGGCACACATGCTTATTCTTGTGATAAATGCATATTATAAAATTGGCTTTTCGCAAATAAAATGAATGCTATGCGTGATAATAACTAATGCTTTAATTTTCTGTTAAACTTAGACATAGTAGTAGGATAGATGATATAGTTATGCTTGTGGCAATTGAACTGTCTGCTTGGCTGGATAACATCCAAAGAATGTGTGACAAAGACTCCTGTCAACTATCGGCAGCTCCCGTCTGTAAAAACCAGGGACCAAAGCCCAGTCTGGAGGTGATAACGAAAATGGACTAAAACCACAACCAAGAAACAAGCATGCTTTAAAAAGGCGAACTCAAGGAGGAACCATGCCAAACAGTTCCTGGAAAATGGAAATGAGTTTGGGGGGGGAGGGTTTGAATATGCATAATTGTTAATGAATATGTATGAGGCTGATGCAATCGAAAGAGTATGTAAAGGACATCCCCGCAATAACAGGTGTGCTCTTGGCCGAGTGCCAAGCACCGTAGTGCTAGTACCTTTGTTTTATTGCATTTGTCCCCTATTGTCTTTTATTAAACTTTTAAATTCTAGCAGGAGAATGAACTGTGTTTTTCACATTCTTTTCACCCAAATACTCATCTAAAGGATCTATCATCTCATCAAATGCAGGTCAAATGCAGTCTGGTAAATTATATAAAGATGAATAGCACTGATTTATTTTTCAGCGAGTCATCTATAAGCTGTACACCAAGAGAAAGAAATAAATCACTTACATAAATTATAATAATATATAAATTGTAGATATAGTAATATGTTTTCTCCTATTTTGATAATCATACCACCTAATGATGGAAAACATACTCAAGAGGAAAAAAAACCTTACAACCATGCAGTTGAATCCAATACTGCCACCTTGTGAAAAAAAAATCTGTTGCTGTTTCTGTCGATTACATAGACCCATACAACTATAAAATGATTTGGGTTGGAAGGGACATTAGAGATCATCTACTTCCAACACCCCTACCATGGGCAGGATCACCTGCCACAAGCCCAGGTTGCTCAAAGCCCCATCCAGCCTGGATTTGAACATTTCCAGGGATGGGGCATTTTTATTCCGCAATCATTTAAAACAAAAGAAAAATTCTATTTATACCCAGAAAAAAAGCACTGAAGAAATTGTTTCTGTCAAATAAAAGCCACAAGCCAAATGTGAAAACCATGAGACCCAGAGTCTGATTGGGGTGGAGGGTAGGGGAAAGAGGGAGGATTGTTTTTTTAATTAAGAAAATCTAAAAAAGTAATTTGAAGCTCCTAAATAAGAGAAAGAAAACTGATCTCTTGCCAAGAAGATTCCATTGAAGATATTTAAATATCACTTCTGTATTAGCTTTTCATCTTTTACTTTCATTCTTTAGTTTTCTGGTTTGAATCACAGCTGAAAGTATAATCTGTATACTATACATATACAATATATTCAGTTCACTATGAAACAAATATAACTAATCTTATAAATTACAATAAATAAGAGCAACAGCAGAAGCATCAAGACGGTATATAGTCTCAATTGTCCCTGTTAGATTGCACACATGTATTTTTGTTTCAGTTTGGTTTTGAATTTTTTTCTTATAAACTGCTAAAGATATTTGGAAGCAGCATGCATTTTGGAAGATTTATAAGGCAAGATTTACATAGCCTGGCATACACTTGTTCTTCTATCCTTCAGTACACTTACTAATTATTAAGGAGACCAGCTGAAAAGAAGAGATGACAAATGTGAAGCCTCTTCAGTCAAAAACTATCTTGCATTAACAACTTACTTTATATACAAACCATACGTTACATATGTATCAAATTTGATTTTTTAGAAGAAAATATTCAGCAAACACAAGCTTAGCTTGCCCTGTCAAGATTCTCAGTGCTTGGATTATAAAACTTCTGTTGCTGAATTTCAGCATGAAGAAAGCTGTAGTAAGCTCCTCAAATTAACTCTGCAGTGGAATGGAGTCAATTACGGGGTTAATAATGCACCTTGTAAAATTACAGACTGTATGAGACAACAGGCTTTTCAATTTCCCTGAATAAGTTTCACTACTTTTAAGAGTAATTGAAGGTTTTTTTGTTTTCAAAAATAGAATGTATCAAAACAGTGCTGTGATGCATTTTTTAAGAAAAAAACCCCCTCGAACAGTTATACCTTCAACCTGAAAACCAGAATCTGCAATAGCTCCGTTGTAATAACTGTGTGGTTTCAAAGATTTATTCTGAGCAATTTTAATAATAATTCAGTTAATCTTAAATTATTTACCCAAAATTTAAAAATATTATCCTATAAATTAACTTTATATTGCATTATTTCTACACAAGAAAATCTTTACCAGCATTGAATATTTCGATCCTATATTAAGGAGAACAATCAAACAATGAAACATTTCTTCCTGAAGTCCAACATAACCACATCCTTAGAGCAGAGAATTTTCCTTATGTTGATCATCCCTGACTACCTGGATACAGGAAACAGGTTTCATGAAGTTTCAGTTCATTTTGATGCACTTCCTGTCATTCCATGCCATGCAATTTCCCTTCATTTCTGAATTCACGAAATGAAGAATTTTCATCACAACACAGTTCCAAGATTGCTCACTCTACACTTTTTGAATCAGTGCCAACCCTGGCGATGGGGATCTCAGCAACAATGACAAATTCCCCTTAGGGTTTGTGTTAGGGTTCGGAGAGCTGCAGAACCTACAGCTTCAGGGACACTGGCATTCCAAAAAGAATTGCAAGGGCATCAGGGTAGGGTGCCACAATTGCCCACTCCACACCTTTCAATCTGTCCAACTTCTGGTGATGAGGGTCTCTGCCACAGTGCCAGGCTGTCGCTGCCGGTTACTGCTGGGTTTCAAGCTGCCCGGTGGCTTCAGTGTGACCCTCTGTGCTCGGCTCTCGGCCGGACCCCTGCAGCCTTCAGGGCATGCAGGTTCTGGTCTCCTCGCAACGGCTCGCACAGGCGCAGCTCATCCAAGGGAGCTGACAGCAACAAGTTGTAACAAGTGGCAGTTCGGTGGCAAAGAAGTGGGAAGGACTCTGCAGCAATAATTCCGGGTTCATTACTCCCAAAGGGGGTTGCCACAAAGAGCCAGGATCTGAGGGTGTGCAGGGGTTTAAAAGGGGTGAGAACAAGGGGCAGTCTAAGGGGAGAAACAGGGGAATAAACCAATAGGGGAACAAGACACAATTGGGGAACATCCAATGGGGAAACAAAGGGGTGGAATACATTAATATAACCAATCAACAGAACATGATAACAGAACTTTCGAGCAACTGATGAATATTAAAATAACTGTGAAGGGGACTGGGGAGGAGATGGAACTTGACTGACACTTATGAGCGGCGGGAAACTATCAATGCCTGTCTTCCCCATCCCCCTCAGATTCACTGCTCCGAGGGAAATAGTTTGATCATCTTGCTTCTTCATTAATCCACCTGCAGAAGGCAGGTGTGGCAGATTGTCCATTGTTTCCTGTGACCACAGCCACTGACTGGGTCACCGTTACACCAGGCTGCTATTAGGGTTAGCATTAGGGTTAGGGTTGAGTGAGTCAAAGAGCCAATGGCTCCAGGAACACCAGGACTGGAAATGGCATGCCAAGGCCATCCTGGTAGGGCCTCAACATAGCTGCTCCTTCTTGTTTCTAAGCTTGGACACCAATGCGGATGGCGACTTTAGGCTTAGGTTTAGAGCCAGGGTTAGGGTTAGGGTTGAGTGAGTCAAAGAGCCTACAGCTTCAGGAACGCTATGGCTAGAACAGGAACGGCAAGGCGAACTCAGTCAGGCCTCAACACTGCTGCTCCTACTTCTTTCTAAACTCCACCATGGGTATGGATGGGGAGTTCAGGGTTAGGGGTTAAGTTTAGGGTTAGGTTTAGGGTTAGGGTTAGGGTTAGGGTAAGGGTTAGTGTTAAGTTTAGACTTAATGTTGAGTGAGTTGGGAGTCGAAAATTCTTCATTTTGTCAAACAAAATTAAATCTTGTGGTTTCTCTGAAACGTCTCTTTTATTGGTAAATTTTTTTGCCAGACTTAGGACATAGTCTTTATTCAGTATGAGCACAGTGTAACTCCACTACAAAACAAGCATTAAGTGCACATTCAATCAGTGAATAAGGACTTGATCACATTTTAAATTCACCACTGATATGTTTACATAAAATGGTGGATTTCAAATAGAGGAGTTTCCATTTTTTAAACATTTTAATATTTTGCTTATCCATAACACTCTTGAGAAAACTGTATGCATTTGCCTTGGAAGCGAAAAATTCTTGCTTAACATCCCTAAATCTTTCAGAAAGGTACTCAGCTTATTCTAAGGACAGTAGATGGGAAAACCCCTATCATTCTTGGCAGATCCTTCTGATTGCTCCCAAAATGCACATTCTCTATGTAAAACCTGACTTTACCTTTTAGCTCTTACTTTGTGTTATATCTGTTTTTGCATCTTGGTATTCCTCATCAGCCTCAGCGTTAGATGCATTTCCTATAAAAACACTAAAATTATATAATCTGTACCCTGCCTGATCTGTATCACTTTTTCTAGACTGAATTCTACTGAGTCTCTAATTTTCTAGCTGAACATTTTGTCCAGCTTTTAATAACCAGTGAGGGACTTTTACACAGACAGACAATGATAGGACAGAGGGGATGGGTTTTAAATCAGAAGAGGGGAGATTTAGATTAGATCTATGAGGAAATTCTTTACACCACAAAGGGTGGTGAGGCTTGAAAACAGGTTGCCCAGAGACGCTGTGGATACCCCATCCCTGGAAGTACTCATGGCCAGGTTGGATGGGGCTCTGAGCAACCTGGTCTAGTGGAAGGAAATTTCCTTCCAACCCAAGCCATTCTATGATTCTATAAATGTGTATTTGTATTTTCCTTTCTCTCACTTTTTTTTTTTTTAACTCCTATTATTTGCTCCCTGCCTGCAGCACCGGCAGGGCCGTGAGGAGCCGCTGGTACCCCTGCACCTGTGAGGCCGTGTCAGGCTGACCACGGCAGAGTCCAGTGCTCCAGCACAGCCCCAGCGCTAGCTGGCTCTTCTGAGCCATGACCAAGCCTCAACGTGAAGACAGAAGGGATGTCTGGTGTGTTTCCATTTTTCATGACTCTGGAATTCTCTGGGCAGACAAGAACAGAAACAAACCGACAGTGTTTCAATCCACCTTTACTCCGGTTTTGGTAAGCTTTTTTTGTTTTGTTTTGGTTTTTTTTGGTTTGAGGTTTTTTTCTGTTGATTCCCTCTTGCAGTTTATTGTGAACACTAAATTCCAGTCTATGACATCAAGAAAACCCTAAACACAAATCAAAAACAAAACCAAAAAAGAATCCAAAACCAAAATAAAAATACCCTCAAACTCCCTCCCTCCAAAAAACCCCCCAAGCACAAAACCCTAATATTTAAAAAAAAAACAAAAACACGAAAAAAGGTGCTGCGAGGTGCTCCGTCTCGCACTGGGGGGCGCCGCCTAACGTCCCAGAAACGCGAAACAGCCGCTCCAGGCGCAGTTTGGCTCCTCCCGCTGTCCGTCCGAGCCGTTGTTTCCCGTTGCCGTGGTGACGCTCCCGGTGTAGAAGCGCTGTGTGGGGCTCTCGTCCTCCCTTCGGAGCTCCCGACCGTCCGCTGTTGGCGGATGCGGAATTTCAGGGCGGAGGGGCGGCCGATCTCCAGAGAAGGCCAGAAAGGCAGGGGCTCCGTGAGGGCTTGACTGAACGACAGGTGAGTGGGTACATGAAGTAGACGGAGGGACCGGAGGACTGCGGGTACTCTGAGCCGTGGACTACAGCTCCCAGCATGCAAAGGCGCGGCGGGCCTGTCAGGAAGCGGCCGTGGGCGGGGCCGCGTCCGGCCGCGATGCCTTTCGGGAGGTGTAGTTTCCTCTCAGCTGGGGTCTGCTGCTCACCTTCCAGGCAGGGATGCGCTCGGTGTGCCCGGTCTCCTGCTGCAAGAGCTGCCGAGGAGCTGCTCGCTTCCTCCTTTTTCCCTAATAGGAGGGGACAACGGGTTGTGAAAGGAGGGAAGGGGGCGTGGACAAGATACCCATTTTCCCCCTGCCTGGATCCATCCACAAGTTTTTTACGTCTCTGGGTTACACTATTTCTCACTGCTTTCTCTGTATCATTAAAACTTTGCCGAGTGCTTTCTGTGTTCTTAGTCTTATTTTGTAATTGTTAATATTTATTTATTGTTCAAAGTTTTGGGTTTTTTTGGGGTTCTTTTTGACTTTGTAGCTCTTAGGGCTGGAAAAAATTCCTTGTGAGGCAGTAGAGGGCAGGTGGAGGTTTTAAATATTGAGATTTGATAACATTTGCAAAATTTTAAGGGGCATCCTAAGGGGGATTCTCTTATCACAAGGTGATGTTTTTCTTCTTTTTTTCTTGTTATGGAATAAGGTTTTCATGTTTCAAGCCAACTGTTCAATAAACACATCTGAATGAACTTAGGCTAAATGAGGTCTCTATTTTGGTTCGTGCTGTTTGAAAGGTATTATTTTTTTTGGTGTAGCTTTCAAAACAGACAAGACGCTGTGGGAAGTAGAATGTCAGAAGATATTGAAGAAATTGAAAAAGAAATAGAAATTGAATTAGGCAGAATCAGTGTTTCTTCCTTCGAAGCAGATGATGCTGACACAGAGGTATCAGACGAACCCTTGAGTGAGAGTGAGACAGTAAGTATTAAATGAGCTGAAACTGCTGCTGTTTCTGCTTGAAAGTAGTATGGGCATTGGAAAGCCCATTTGATGAGTGAACATTTTCCTGGGACACCTAACCTGAGGATTTCTTCTGAAAAGTAGTCTTGGTAGTATTGTTTCATGAAAAAATGTAACCTCCAGTGGTGACAAGACAGTAAGAGAGATGAATATCAGCATTCTGCTTGAGAAGATCAGACCTGGGGATTTTGTTGTAGAATCCTCTGAAGCTGGAAGATTTGATGTGGTAGATTAAATCTGGATGAATAAGCCAATAATTCTTCACTGGAATCTGTATTTAAGATTTCCAGATACTAAGTTCATATAAATAGGTTCTTCACGTCCTCTTTCTTGGATGACGTCTTATTTTGGGGAGCGATTTTCCTCTGAAATAAAATCAGTTATTTGGGTCCTTTTCTGCCATTTTAATCTTTCAGACTTATAGCAGAGGAATTGGTTTGTAGGATATTCAGGTAGATAACATTGATCATAAATCATGCTTGATATGACCTAGACAAAGGCATCAGTGATAAGCGTGTATGCATTCACATACTGAATGTCAGCAATGTCTACCACAATTTGCACATCTGAGAGAAGGCAGATTGTTTTCCCAAAATCTTGGTGTTAAAGACAGTATTTTGAATAGAAAGTTTCTATGCAATCAAGAAAATTGAAGCATTGGTTCTACGTGCGTACTTTAAACATTACAAAATAAATTAATTTAAAATTTACTAAGGAGTCTAAACATTTTGAAGAAAAAGATCCTGTGCATCACAGGTATTTGCTAATTTTTGTCTTACCCTTTTTCTTTAATTTCTTGGTCCAACACAGCTATAAATACAATAATTTATTGAAATGTGTTTCTGGAGATAATTCAAGATACATTACTAAAATTTGATTAGAATGTAATTAAAATTTGAATTATTATTTGTTCTATGGGTGATAAGGCAATGAGAAGAGTATAGGAATTTGAAAAACTTTGGTGGAAATTGCTGCTAAATATCCATCAATGTTTTATAGGTGAAGCCAAAACGAGTCTTTATTCTAATATGTCAAGTATTTACCTCTTTTCAAGCCTGTGAAAATATAGAATATATGTCAAAGGTTGTGTTTTTCTAGATTTTAGGTGACTTACCAGAATCAGTTCTCCCCTATTTAAACTTTATCAAGAGCAGCAATCAAGATGCTGAAAAGCTTATACTGCAAGACTTAGAAGATGAGCAAAGTACAAGTAAGCAGCGATCACAGTTAAAATGTTTGTACACTTTATATTGCCAGTGGAAGTTAGACTAACAGGCTTTAGTAAAATAATGCAAACTTTTAAGTAGAGAAAGCAGTGAAACCTATTCCATCAGCTTCTGAATGCATGCTGAAAATCCTTAGGAATGAAACCATGAAATGCATTCTTCTAGGACTAACATCTGAGCAGAAATTAAACTTTTCTAAAAACTCATCTAATACTAAAGAAGACAAGTTACCTTTTGCCTCAAGATCACTCTCTGAGACAGAGCCCAGGTGAGACTCTTCATGAAAATCTAAAATGAGGTCAGCAGGAGCTGAAATGCAGAGTTCAAATACAATTGACTCCCATAGGATATGTTTAAAGTCTGTCTTGAGAGATGCCCAAGCTAACATTGAATGAAATGACCTTTAATTGGCAAAAAAACCCCGTATTGCTGTCAGCTGTGTGACTGAAACCAAGCTCATCGTTTATATGCCAGAGACTGGCACTGTCTGTTCCATTAGTGAACAGAAGTTCAATATGGACTACAAATTTTGATATCTGAGGAACATCCCTTTTTATTCTTTTTTTTGTAATGCAATCTTACTCTTCTTCTTTGTTTTTATGGTTGTCAATTTTTGACCTATCTGATACCAGTTCTGCTGTATTTTTCTGCACAGCAAATGTTCTGCTGTGTTCCATAATGTGTTATTCTCGTTAATATTTGCTATCACTGTATTCTTACAGTATCATTGTGTGTGTTTCTGTTACACATATTTTCTGCTTTTAATGTAGACAAATGATTCCCATACATATTTAAGTAAAACTGGGGGAGAAGGAAAGAAAAAAAAAAAACCCTTTATTTTAGTTTAAACAAATTGAGTAGATAAGCAGTGTAGACCAAAACTGAGTACTGGTAAAGGATTTTCTCTCTGTGAACTAAATTATATATTTTTTCTTTAGGTGACATTTATGAAGTAGTTTCTTGCCATGCTTCTGAATCAAATGAAGATCCAGAACAATTTAGTGAAAAGGTATTTTTTTGTTTCTACAATATTTATAGTGGACAAAATTCTATTAAATAATCTAGATAACTTACACTTGCTTTGGTGGCCTCCTAAGGAGATCTATAAATGTGTTCAGTTTTCTTTCTGTCAGACTATCCATAAGGTATTGAGTTTGTATATACAATTCTTTAGAACATCAACTGTCTATAAACTTTCAAATGTGACATAAATTCTCTGTATCAGTACTTGAGATACTGAGCACA
This sequence comes from Orthonyx spaldingii, assembly GCA_013397795.1. Classification (NCBI taxonomy): domain Eukaryota; kingdom Metazoa; phylum Chordata; class Aves; order Passeriformes; family Orthonychidae; genus Orthonyx; species Orthonyx spaldingii. The sequence goes on from VZTJ01006639.1 coordinate 10,670, forward strand.
AAAATCAAGAAAATTACAACTGAATAATCCTTTATTACTAATTATTTGCAGGATATTATCTTAATATTATGATAACACTTTTAAGCTTCTCTAATTTTTCTTTTTATGATGATCGGGAAGATGTGCTACTATTAATCTTGCTCCTAATATATTCCGTTATTTTATATAAAATATAAACATAACAATCTCTGTACCTTTCAAAGACAAATCAAGAGTTATGAACATGAGTGTTGCTATATTTTCATAGGATTTGACTGAATAACTCACTAAAGTTCTTAGAAAAACATAAAACTGTATTTAATTTAATCACTTTTAATTTGTTGCCTGGCTTTTATTAGTGAGAACTCTTGCAAACATGATTTTTTGTTCTCAGAAGACCATTGTTTAGAACAGCACAATTACTTCATGTGACTTCAACTGCATTACAAATATTAATGTATGCCTGAAGCATGTGATGAACAGATGATAAATGAGCAGATTACTTGCCAGTAAAGAACAATGAAATAAATATAGCAATCCTTGTGCCCATAGTATTATTTTGAAATAGACTTCTTAAAAATTTACTCTGTAACTAGTTCTTCCCCAGTGTGCATAACAGTGCTAAAGCATATAGTGTTTGGTTTCACAGAAAGTAAAATAAATCTGAAATTCAATACATTCATTTTTCCAAGTCAAAATATTAAGTCTATTTTAAAGCCACATAAAAATGTTACATATTTTGAGAAATACTACAAGATTTGTTACTCTAGAAAACAATATTTTGACTGATATGTTTGCATTATTCAATGTGTAAAGATTCCAATCAGTAGAAAGTTTCATATTGTTGTACTTGTCATATGATAAAAAGCTTGTCCTTGTTCTGGAAGATTTTTATAATGTTCTGCTTTTAAATTTTGTTTCTTGTTTTTAATAACAATTTTAAACTATGTTAGATACTGCTTGAAGTTGAAAATGAAGACTTGCAGATTGCTACAACACCTGGCTATAGTCAGTCCATTAGTGATGAAGTGGTCACTGATGACCACTTTCTTACAGGTAAGCAAGCACATTATTCATTTGATTGAGTTGATTTTTATCATATCACTATTTTCTGCTTTTATGTTATCATAAGTATCACAGCATTCTTTTTAAAGAATTTCACATTGCAGTAAACAATAGGGCTTGATACTTGATGAATTGGACGTGAACAAAGACCTGTGCTTTTATCTCATTTCAAGATTACAAAATCATCATAGAAATTAGTATCAAAAATACCTCTCAAGAATGATTTCAATAATTATGAATAAAAATCAAAGCTGCTTGGAGGCACTAAGCAGGTTGTGCTTTGGCCACAGCATGAGTTGGGCTGGAGCATATGAGTGCTAAAAGCCCCACTAATAGCCACAGAAGACATGCTCTGCAATCCTGAAATATACATTGTTAGAATAAGCATGGTAGTTGCAGAGTTAGTAAGTGTGCAGAATAATAATAAGACATCTCTGATAGAAAGGACTTGTGCTGGATGGGTCACCGCCACAAGTTCTGATTTCCTTGGGGATATGTATTGCTGGCTATATCATCACAGGATCCTTTTCTTGTCAAATACCTTAAGACTGTTTAATGTTCCCCAGTGCTTATTAGGAAACTAAATAAAATGTTTGCTTGGTTGATTAATAGCTGGTCTTGAAATGAGCATAAGCCTTGCCTATTGTGAAGTAGAAGAAAAGTGTAGACCAGCACTTGAGCTTGAAGATGAGAAGAGGAAAAAGTGGAAAGCTGAGAGAGAATCATGGGAAAAACAGAATGAAGAGGAACATGCAAGAAGAGTGCAGCATCTGGAGCAATCTGGAGCTGAAAGAATAAAGTTAGATCTTTTTCATAAGGTAATGAATGATATTGAAGCCAATCTGTTCCCAACTATTCAGACTATCTGAATTCAAGCTCTAATGTGAAAAAGAGGCTACTGTCTGAAACTGTATGACTGTCCTAAACCCTGTCTACTTGTATTACCAGAGAGTAGTAAAACATACTTAAGTATAATCCTTTGGGTTTTATGTGTTTACTGCTTTAATCAATAGTGAATGAATTTGCTATGCTAAATGTTAATTTATTCTTTAAGCTTTGCGTTTACAAAGTTTGCTACTATGAAAACAGCCAAAGTACCAGCAATGAGACTTGTGCTGAAATTAATCAGAAATGAAGAATGGTCACTGTGCCTCAATAGGAAATACTTAACTGGTTTGGACCTCCCACCCCAATTTCACATTTCGATGTTAAAATTTTAATGGAAATAATCAGAACCAAAGTCATTCAGTTCAGCAATGGCGGTGCTGTTCTTCATCTAGGTAAATGTTACAGTACTTACTTTCCTCATCTTTATCTGAGAAGCTTATTCAGGCTTCATCTACTGAGTTCTGCCACAACAGATCATGACTCAACACGTTGACTGGTTGCACTCTCAGACTATTTAGTCTTGTTTTGCTATAGTGTGTGGTGCATGATGAAGGATAAAACAGCGTAAGAACGTGAAGAAATGTAACTCTCAGATATGATATTTGTGAAGGCACAGAATTTCATTATTTAGCCTAAATAAGTGTGTTTTGAGAGGTGCATTAACAGTACTTTTTCAGTTAACTAATTTGTGGCTTTCTGAAGAGGTGGGCACCTTAGCACCACCAAGGTAATTCAAGTCACCAAAAGTAAGGAAGGGCTTAGCAAATGAAAAGACCTTTGATCTCTGAAGGCCAGTTCAGTGTCCACTATAGCCCTCTTTCCAAAAGGTCACAAAACTGATAGGCCTTCTTGGTTCTTTGCTGTCACAAATCATTTTTGGGTGTAGGATGGCTTTCTCTAGAGTGAGAGGGACATGGCCACATTTAGACACTTTGATAACTGCTGTTGCAGGAGTGCTTTTTTTGGAGGTGAGAGATAGAATCTAACTTCCCCCATTGCAGAAGGATCTAGATGCCTGGTCTCCTGTTATCTGAACAGCAAGCTTCTGAATGCCCATGAAAAACAGTGCTTAGACACCTGGAAAACTTTATGCTCCAAGTTGAAAGTGCTAGTTTGTTTATACTACTTCCTTCATATCTTCCATATTTGATTTGGCTGATATATCTTGGTTCCACCAGGAGTTACGTGGTTGTAGATCAGCCTGTTCTTTAGTTACTTACTGTCTGCTAACTTTCAGTCGGAGACATTTTTTCAGATTGAGGTTATGTTGGGCAAGGAGGGAAATGCTATTTATTTGCAAAGAGTGAGAAAGTAGACTTGAACTTTCATTTTCCATTGAGAAGCAATTTCTGTCAGAAAAAATTTCTTTAACTTTACTGAACAAAATTCCCATTGGAAAGATTTAATGTTAACAGTACATACCAGTGCAATTAAAGGGAGACTGTTCATGCTACTGCTCCGATACTTTTCTGTTTTCTGCCTGTACTTTGAATGGTTTCATAACTAGTTTTCCTCTTCAGTAGTAGTGCAGATCTTGGACAGGAAGGTGGCAGCTGTTTCAGTCAGTACCAAGATGCTGGCTTTCGGAAGGTATGCATCTCTCAGTACATGACCAAATCTACTTTATTGATGCGGGTGTCCTGTTGTTTATTTCGATCCACACACAGCTCAGGTTCTCATTTAAATTCAGGCATTCACAACACTGGATTATTTAAAAGTTAAGAAGATGGGTAAGACTGGAGAGAGGGTGTTTTGTGTTGTTCTAGGTTTTGTACAATATTCATTTAAGTTGATTTGTTGTGCAGGAATGCCAAACTGCAATAGAAGATGAATTACTGAAAGAAGAGAAAGCTTGGAGAGACAAAATGAGGCAACATAAGGCAAGTTTGTACATGGAGCTTTTGTCAAAAGACTGTGAGGTTACTGTAATGTATTTGAAAATATATGTTATCATGGAACGGTTAATATACTAGATTCTGTTTATTAATGATAAATATATGCCAATATCTGTCCCATTTTAAAAGTGGTTGAAGTCTATCCTAATTGTTTTGGCCTAGGAATTGATCATGAAGCTACAGTTGCAAATGGAAGAGGAGGAAAAGGCCTTGGAAGAACAGAAAGCAAAAGAAAGACAACAACTGGCTGAACAACAGAATACAGCAGCTGTGAAAATCCAAGCTAGATTTAGAGCATTTCTAGTCCGCAAAAAATACACTCCCATTTTAAAACAATGGAAATGTGAAATAAGAAAGAAGCAGAAAATACTAGAGGAAGTAGAGAGAGAAATGAAAGAAAGAGAGGAAAAACTGAAGAGGCAAAGGGAAGAAAATAGGTTAAAGAGAGAAGAGGAAAGAAAGAGACAAGAAGAACTTAAAAGACAAGAATATTTGGAACAAGTGAGGAGGTATGAGGAATATAAGAAAAAGAAAGCAACCTTGAGATTGGAAAGAGAAAAACAACTGCAAATAAGAAGAGAAGAACAAAGAAAATTAGGACAAACAAGAGCAAAAGCTGTGATTAGTGAAAATGTAGAAAATAACATAGAGAACATTAAAAAGCATAGTAAGACAGAAAATATGAAAGTAATAAGAGAAGAGAAGGAGGAACTAAATAAACAAGTAGAGGAACAAAAAGAAAAACATGCTGAAATGATGGATGAAACAAATAATTGGATGATTCCAGCAGAAAGAAATTTGACACCGAGTGTGCTAGGCTCTGAGAAGGAACACTCTTCTCCAGTGGTTAATGAGAACTTATACATGAATTCAGTAACACAAGTACAAGAAAATTGCTCACAAATTAGGTATCTTGATAAAGCTCCAAATGGTCCTATTTCAAAGGATCAATCTCATAACTTTGATGCTAATGACATGGTAGGAAATAAGGCAAACTGCACATGCAGCAGTCCACCAAATGTCCAGCCAAGTGCTAGTAATGGAGAAGTTAAAGATCAATTTTCTGACTATGAAACAATGAAGAAAACTTTATTTCTAATGGAAAATGCTAATGAAGTCAGAGATACCTGGGACAGTAGTCAAGATGTAGCAGATTCTTCTAATAAACTAATTTTTACTGATGATATTGAAAAAAAGAGAATAAACTGGATGAACACATGTAAATCTTGGTCTAAAATATATGAAGAAAACCAAAGAAAACAAGCAACTATAAGAAAACGACTAAGGAAAAATTCAGTTAGCAAGATGCCTCCACTAAGCACAGAAAAGATAATTCATAGTGGCCCTTGGAGTACCTTGCAGCAGGTAACTATATGAAAGTTTGAGAATTAAATGGGAAGACATACTATCACTTTTTTTTTTCCTAATTTGATATGTTGGCGGAATGCTATTTTGGAAGAGAAGTAGATTATTGTTGAGCAGGATATAGATCTTGTGAGAGTTCCTCTGCCCAGGTGCAGAAAAAGGGCAATGACAATGACTTTTGAATTCCTGTGGGTGTTGTGGAGCAGACCAGTGTGGTATTAGTCTTCAGATGATTAATAGTATTAACCTTTGAAAGGCAAGAGCTCTTACTTTCTGCTAAATTAACAAGATTTTGTCTTTGTATAAAGGCCCACATTTCAGCTCCTGCCTAACTAGCGCCTTCAGAGTTTTGAGAGGAATAGTCTCTTCTAGAAGCAAGACATTACTAATCAGCTTATAGATAATGTTTTGCCATAAAGGACATCTCCTGGTTGCCAGGACTTATTTTTCTTACCACTTACTAACTTACCACTGTATGCTTGCTCTGTGCTCTCATCTTGGTATCCATTCTGAGATGTTGTACTAGGCTATACACACTTCTAGTCTGAACTATTTTTGTCTGTTCTACACTCATTATTTATGATACTGTGACTATTGTTTTCATGCTAGCTTCTGCCATTTAACAGATTACACCTATCATTGCCATTCTTTTCGGTATGAAAAGATTGCCATTAGTTGCTTGCATTTTCTAAAGCATTAGTAGATTGTAGTTTTGTTCTCTTTTTCATCTTAAAGAAAATTACCATAATATGATGTTGTTCAATGAATGTTCAATATCCAAAACATTAGTTTTATTTATCAATAAATGCATGCAGGTCACAACACTTACGCTCGAAGATTTACCAGCTTGTAGCCTCTCAACCTTATCTGAGTGTTCAAATCTTCAAGTTTTGACTCTGAGGCGCTGTGGACTGGTTGCACTGGAAGGACTAAGTAGCTGCAAAGACCTGAAGTATATCAATGTAGAGGTACCAAGCATATTTGACTCTTTTGTCATAATATGGGGAGAACTGCTGGTTTTGCTGCTCAGTTGATTATGTAGTTGTGTCCAACTGAATATGGCTTTTAGCCTTAAGAGCATAGGAATAGCAACAAAATACTCCCAAATGTGAACGAAGTTATACCAGCAGATTTACAGTGCAAATAGCAAAAAAATCATAATGCAAATGATTCAACCTGTACTAAGAAAATATCAGTCAAAGATTAATGTTAGTATGACACAGTGATAGACCTTCGTTACCTCAGTCTGTGACTGATGAATGGGCAGATGCTCTTCGCCATAGCAGGTGCTCAGCTTGAGCAAGAATAGGCAGAGGGAAGAGTTGTTTGCAATACACACCTTGAATATTAATTAAAATTAGTAACATGTATGCTCAAGGAATAGTACAGTGAGTTACACTAGAGGCCTAATGTCTAGGTATTCACTACTGCGCAGTGTCTTACATGGCCCTGTTTAATGACTGAAGAAAACTTTTTCTCTGCAATGCATCTTTGTTCCAGAACTTGGCAATTTACATGAAACAACTTTGTTCACATTTTTAATTTAGTGTGTTCTAACAACAGCATTTTCAAGAAGAAAAGACCAAGCACAGCAAATAGTGAAAGAAAAATCTGAGGAAGCATTATTAAAATGGCCTGGGGAAGGGGATGTTAAAAAAGCTGGATCCCTTGGAGGAAGAATATTAGTTTAGAAAAGTGTTAATGTTTGTGACCAAAGTACCTCTAAATGCAGACTTTTACTATTAGTAAATAGTATTGCAGCAAAATTACAGCTGTCTTCATTAGCATCTAGTAAATATGATGTTTCTCTGTAGTTTTTAGTTCAGTCTCCCACTGTTTGGGAAGGTAGGAAAGCATATATGGAAGAGACTACTTTGTTCTTAACTTCATTTTACCCTTTTTTTTTTCAACTTTGGGCATTTTCAGAGCCTGAATGAAGTTCAATATATATTATTGTTCTATTTCAGCAGGACACAAAAGGTTGTTTATAGGACTCATCTTTTTTTTTTTGCTAATGGAAAAATAGAGATGCCCTTGCTCCTAGCTAAGACTTTAAAATATAAATAAGCAATGAAGACAATCTGCCATATTTTTACTTAGTTCTGGTATTTCACTTCAGATGCTATTTGATATTCTCATTTTCTTTTGTTGCAGGAGAACAACATTCAGGTAATTGACTGTGCAAATCTGGAAAATCTCTGTATTCTCATTCTGAATAAGAACCATCTTTCATCACTTTGTGGCCTAGATGGATGCAAAAATCTCCAAAATCTTGAACTGTCCTACAATAGAATCACTCGAATTGGTAAGAAAATGATTCCAGTTTGTATAACAATATTTATGCAGTTTATATTCAGAATTGTACACCCTTTGGATTTAGAGCCAGTCAGCTGCTAAGCCCAAGGAGACAGACTTAGAAAAAACCTGCATCTTAAAGCATGGCTTATCTACTGCCATGTATTCCATCTAGCAGGTCATGTAACTATAGTCAGCCAAAGAGAATTAAAATCTTTCTGAAAGGGCCAGTAATATTATCTGCACTAAGTCAGCTGGAATATGTGAGTAGCCTGAGTTCTGCTTATCTGCAGACATAATGAAAGCAAAGCTGAGCTGTGCAACTGCAGAGAATTCCTGTGTGTTTCTGACTGACACAGTAAATAGTTGTATAGAAATAGTGTTGTCTGTCTTGAGTCTGCTGGACAATAGGAAAATAATTATAAACAATTATTAAGCTCATAGACTAAACACGTTCACATAAGACTTTTATATAAGAAATAGTTTCCACAAATAAGACTGTTAAATAACACTATGAACATGGATAATGCAGTTCTGTGATAAGCAGCAAGGCTGTAGCAAACAAAAAATGGGAAAGCTTAAAAAAATCTGTATATGTAGAGACTTTGATGTCAATATTAACAATATTTTTGCTAATATGTGCAAATGTTAGTACTCATGAAGAAACCTTTTAATTCCTGAGAATAAAAGTGCTGGGAAATCAATGTTTACTGTAAAAGCATATCAGTACCCTAATGAGGAACAGTAAAATAAAATGGTTAAAAAGTTTCTTCTATATTGTTGTGGCAATAATGCTTGATAAGATTCTTATTCAGATTTATCTCATTTGATAAAAATAGTTGCAAGATTACTGTATGAATGAAATCATATTAGTGGATGACTGTTAAGAATGTGGCATCCGTGTGAAGAGTGGTAACTTGTACAGACCAAGTGGAGTAAAATCCTCTGGTACTTTCTCTTTTGTGCAGTGCACTGCTACAGTTACTGAGTCTGTAATGAATTTAAGTGGGTAAATAAATGTTCACAAAAATCATCTTCAAATACGTTTTTTTTTCCCTCTCCAGACCTGCTTTGAGGATGTTTGGTTAGAACAGATGCATAATACAGGATTTATTTCATATCATAATATATTGGTTGTGAGTAGTTGCATAAACAAATCCATAAAAAAATCCATGGATTTGTGGGTTGTAGAAAGTTGGCATATCCCTTCCATCTGTAAATCTTGCAGGATGTCCCTTAGCGATTTGGGAAGCTCCAGTACTGTGTAGTAAAGCTTATTTATGTTTGTAGTATTTAAGTTTTAGTGACTTATTGTACGAAATTTCTGGCATTCTATGATTTCTCTTTTTATTCTTTATTTCACTCATTGAAATACAGCATCAGTAGGGGAAAAATTAGAGTTGCCAAAAAACCCCTTAAAAATAGCAGTCAGAGAAATAGTCTCGATTATGCTTTTTCCCTTAAGAATACATGATCACAAATTAAGTAATTGTGACAGTAACACACCAAAGTTCAGTGCATATGTTTGTATTTTGACGATGAATGCTTTGTTTAAAAATTTTCCTGCACCAAAAGTAGCGTTTTGACTCAAGTCTTTGAAAACGCTTCTGTAGGGTGTCTATATTGCCATAGAATGCTGGCTAAAATCCTGACAGCTTGAAGAATAGCAGTGCATAACCAAGGATGGTTATAAATGCTGCTTTCAATCTACTCTTTTTAAGACAGCACAGAGAGGATTTCTTTTTCATCGGACAACTTTTAGTTTTGGTTTTGTTGTTTGAGGGTTTTTGGGGTTTCTTTTCATCTTTATGTTCACCGTCAGCTTACACTATTGTAATTTGTCACACATAGAAGTGACTTCAGAACTGCATCGATAGCTGAGTCTCTAGCTATCAGACTCCAGCTGCACTTTGCAAATTGCTAAGAGTACTTATATAAAAGTTCTCCTTGAATCTTGCTGAAAGTATGTATAAGTCAACCAAATGCTTTCCCCATGGCTGCTATAACTATTGTTCGGTGCATCACTTGTAAAACAGACAATATCTTCTGGAAATGTAAAGAAGACTTTCATGCTTATATTTAATTTTGCATGTGGGCAGAAGAAACAGTAAAATACCATCTCTTTCTATTACATTATTCTCTCTTGTGTATTTTCTGTTGGACTACATTTGATAATTCCAGAATAGATTGTGATCCTGTTTAAGTAGCCATGAATGTTCTGAATTACATTCAGGTGAGGAGTAAAAAACGTGCTTTTTGCAGCATGCAGAACACGAAATTTCCAGATTCTGTATTACCTCCTTGCCTTTTCTTACCGTGTGTGCAGTCTCTCCTCTCCGTCCCACTCGAGACTCATACAGTGCTTTTAAAGTTTCCAGTACTGCCATGCTGCTAACTGAGAAGTGAAGATTTAAGTTCAGCTCTTACAAGGAAGTCCTGGGAGCCAACGTACGAAAACTTGAAAGGTTTTTTGAGACCACTAGATGGTGCTGGTTCCTCTTTTATTTTTGTCCGAGCACTAAAGAAAAATACAGACCAGGACCTTGTAGTCAGGGTAGTATGTCATGGGCATGTTTGAAATTTTTCAGAATAATTAAAGGTTTGTATATTTATTTGCTAAAGCACACTTTTGAAGTTATGTTAGGGGACATATGTGTTATATTTAAGATGATATCACTTTAATGTCAGACAATTGCATTCTTTTCACTAGGTGCTTTCCATTTTTAAATTAAAATTATTTGAAAGCCTATATTGGGGATTTTTAAAAAAATGTACTGCTAGTTTTAGTATTTAATTTTTTGCTTCAGTTTTCTTCTTATCATTTATTTTCATTTTTAAGTCCTCTTCTGTATTCTCAATACTCTGTGGTACAAAATGATCTCTGGTTTCATAACCTAGTTTGTTTTAAGAGGAGAGTTACAAAGAGATTCGCTACTGTAAAGCTCATCCAGCTTCCTTTGGGAAACTTGTGAACTTTTGGGTGAGATAAAGATGAGACAAAATGTTCCCTCAAATAATCCTAAATTAACTAATAATCCTAAATTATCTAAGAATACATTAAAGGGAAGTAAAATCAGAAATGCCTTATTTTAGATACGTTTTGTAAAGGGTATCCCTTCAAAGGAGTTTTTTACTACAGAGATACAGAAAAGCTGCTTGGACCTGTGGCAAGTGAGATGCATCAGTGCCATTGCGTGTGTAAGACCATGGGAAGACAATCTGATTTTTGCTGTTGTAAGAGGATGACTTGGGTAGCATTCTGTGACAGCAACGGATGCTGATGGGAATTCTTTTGCATTTTTTTTTGTGTAGAGATCGCATGCTCTTTAAAGTAGATGACAGGAGTAAATTTGTTGAGAGTGGAATGGTTATAGTAGTATAGCTTTATTCTTAAAGGCACTACGTTTTCTTTCTAAATTTCTTCATTAAAAATATTTTGACATAATTCCTTAAACAAGACTAATTTAAATAATACTGGTGGTCCTGGCCTAAGTGTTAACACAGATTTTTCTAGCCTTGCTGATACATTAACACAAAAAAAATTAAAAAATGAAATAATAAAAATTAACTTTTAAACATAGTGTTTTCATTCTGATGGATGATTTTAAGAGGGCTGTTGGCATTTCACAGAGTTTGGAGCAGTTGTAAAGTGGTTCAAACATAGTAAGTACCGTTTATCACTAAAAGAATGTTCTCTTCCAACACAAGTACTAAAAAGATTAGGAACTGTTATTATTGCTTGATTAACAGGATCAGAAATTTGTGAGCCATAGGCACTGTATATGTGATAGGGTCAAAATACAGTAATTCTTTTTAAACCTTATACAGAACTAATATTAATTTTTACTCCGGATAATATAAAAAAAAAATCAAAGTTTTCTTAGTACTTGAAAGACAAGAAGTTTTTATTTCATCAAGTCTTAAATCTTGACTTTTCAGGTGGTCTGGAGTCACTGAAAAATCTTCAGCAATTAATTCTGGACCATAATCAGTTAATCAGCACAAAAGGTCTTTGTGAGGCACCTACTCTCATTCACCTAGACTGCTCTTTCAATCATCTCACACAAATTGAAGGAATTGAGAATTGTGGCCTACTTCAAGTTCTGAAGCTGCAAGGCAATAATCTCCAGGAGGTAAAAGCTTTGAATTTAGTGGCAGTTGTGAATACATCTTTGCTAAAAGTCATATATTTCAGTATTCTGAGCATGTGCTCTTTGATTGTTGTGGCATGTTTCATGCGCTTAGGTAAGATTTTTCTTTTCCCCTTATCAGAGGGAGATTTTTCAAAGATACAAATGGCTAGCAGTTAGTTATTTTCTTACTCCTAAATCCTTGAAAAATTAGATTCTCAGTGACTATGGTTCCTCCTTCATTTATAGCATCTTGTCTTTGGTTTGTATTATATGATTATGATTTTGTTTAAAATGTAACAAAAGATTATTGTTACTTATAGGTAATGTTATAATAGTAAGATATTTGTATCAGGCTGGTAATAATGATATAATTGTCATTACATGTAAGTGATTACTTATTACCGTTACTTGTATGCAATGATAATATCATTATTTTCACTCTGATGATAATCATGCTTATTTGATGTATGTTGATTCTCCAAAACTTGAAATTTGTGCTGCAACATTTAAAATAGGAAAGTTGTTTGCTAACTGTATGCTTAATCATATGTACTGACAATTATTCTTTTATGAATTCAAGAGATGAAAAACACTGTCAATAAGCAGCAAATAACTGCATGAATAAAATAGTAAGACTCTGACTCCTGGGCTCTTGACTTTTTTTTTCTTTAATTATTTATATTGACTATTCAGGTGTGGTAGAAGACATTTAAAAGCATTTACCACATGATATGTAGAGATTATGTGTGACAACAGATACATCCATAATAAGGAAATGATACATATATCCAAAATGTGAGTTTTGCTTGTATTTAGTAATGATTTATGAAAAGCATCTGGTAAGCATTCCGTTGTTGTTTCTATAATTTATATTAATCTTAAATAACCATCTCTCTTCTATTTAGCTTCCAAGACTGGAAAATCATGTTCTCCTAAAAGAACTATATTTGGATGACAATAGTATTTCTGCTATGAGAATGCTTTCTTTGTATTGGTTGCCTCTATTGCAGATTCTTTTGCTGTCTCAAAATAGGTAAGCAAGAAACATTCTTCCACTTACAGTACTGATATAGAAGAAGTTACTAACATAACACTTGTTTTAAAAATATAATTCTCAGTATGGTAGAAATTTCACTATCTTTTTGGGATATTCTTTAAAAATAAAAATATGTGCTTGGCATGTAATTACATTGGCTACCTCTAGCTAAGAAAATTTGAAACAGCATTAACTATGTAAATTAATTTTTTTTCTTTTAGATGTTATGTGAAAATAATTCTTGAGCATTGTAGCATTATTAAAACCATGGTGTTTTTTTTTCTTTCTTTAGCAATTGTTTCTAAAGTATGTCTGTCAAACTTCATATTTCTCAGCTAGCATATTCAAAACAGACTTCGAAGTCTAAGTTAAGTGCAAGTACTAGAGTTAGAAAGGACAAATAAGAATGTTTTTTATTTTATGTACATATGTGAATACCCTCCAAAACAAGTATATTTGCTTCAATTTTTCACTCTTATGGTTCTGTTTAAAAGGTATAAAATAATAGAAGGATCAAGATAAGCAGAATAAAACTGTGTCATACACTCAAGTACTCTGTAATTAGTTTTCTGTTTATTTCCAAAAAAAATCTGTACATTTTTAGAGGTAAAATGACCAGATATCCTGGATTAAAAATCTTTTTACTCCCCACCACCCTTTTTCTCAATTTAAATTCTGCTAAAAAAGATATGAAACATTTATTAGAATTTGCAATATGATAGTAGGAAAATTAATTTTAAATTACTATCCATTATTTTTCTATGCTGTGATCATTTTGTTCTGAATTAGACTGATCTCAGCTAAACAAACAGAAAACTAACAGAATACTACATACCATATATAGAAATACACTCTGAACTAATTAGTTTCCTCTCCTGTTAGTGAAGAGATGTTTTTAAAGGGTGATTCATCTGCCATTTTTAGCTGTTTTCTTTGAGACTAATCATAGCCTACAAGTGCCTGTTCATCTTCCTTGACTAGCAAAAAAATCAAAATGACCAGCTCATGTGTAGGTGTCTACATCTGAACAGAAGAATTCCATCCTATGTGACATTTAGTTCAGCAGAGCCAATTGCGTCTGGGAGCTTGTGGGAAAAAGGATGTATAAGACTGAGTCCTGTTATTATAAGCAATGTCCTTTATGGCAATTGAATGTTATTTAAGTATATAGAACTTATATGTTATGTAAATTTTCAGGTTGTTTTCATATCTTCTCTAGTGAAGTACTATTCATGGAGACCTTTGGATGTAAATAAAATACCTACAAAATCTAATCTTCAAGTTCCTGCCTGGGCTTCTAGGTTTTGGGATGACTTTTTGTTCACTTATTAATTCTTCTGGAGTTTGGAGAAAATGCATCTTGCTTGTGATTAAACAATAGCATTATTTGTTAAGCATTAGATTTTGAGTCATACTGCTTGACTTAATTCGTGTTCTTTGCTATTTTTTTTTCCTTGTCCTGTTTAGCTTTTTTGTGGAACACACAGTAATGTGGCTTTATATTCTTGTAGTTTCCTCTTCTTCCTCCAGTGCAGCTGTCCTGTGTGTAATAAAGTGTTTGCAAAACTCCTTGACGATCTCATGTGCCTGCTAGGGACTTGTGAGCATGGTCTCAAGGACAGCTTGAATGCGCCTCTGGATTTAGGTTGTGCTGGACTGGCCATATAGATGTACCTTAAGTCACTTGCCTATCCCATCATCTTACAGTCTTGAATGTCCATTCTAGTCCTTGCTCTGGTTTTCCAGTAGTCAAGCTGAGATGCACTGTTTGGTCTGCTGGGTTCTTTTTGTTGGGCTATGAGAAAACACACATTTTTGCATCAACAGATTGGATGTGCTGAAAATAAATATATATCTACCCCCCAAACAATTCCCCTTCTTTCAGTGGTGTATCTATAGCTTATGTCAAATCTTTGTGACAAACAGGACAAGATAGCCTTAAATTCATACTAAAAGCCTCAAAATTCCTAGCATTTCAGTAGCCTGCTCTGTTACATTCACTTTATGAACACTTATAAGCAGCTCCATATGTGTGTGCTATAGCATAAGTAACTCAATGTTCTATAGAAACAGTGAATGTAATGGGCTAAGCTGTTGAAAGAAAAGCTGTTTCTTTACTTTTATCCTACAGTCAGTGCAATTTTATGAATTTTTTCCAAGTGTGCACTGAGTGCCATTTCCTTTTTGCTGATTGCAGGAAGCCAATATAATGATAATGCTATGAATCTGTATTCTTTCTGAAAGTGAAGTACTGTGAAAAGAAAATTCTTACACTAATTTACAGGACATTTTTATTCCTGAGGTGCTTTGTCTGCATCGTAAACCAGAAATTGCCAAAGGTAAAACTCCAAAAATTAATTTTTTAAAATTGCTTTAAACCTACAGTCTCATAAAGAATTGAAGTGGTAGGCATTAACTCCTTCAAATATAATAATGACAGCTATTTCACCACTGCTGCTTTTACTAAGTGTTTTGTTGTGGCTTTCACATGTAAAGCATATTTTTGATCAATGTGCAATTGACCAAAGACAGTGATGAATATCCTCTTGACTTGGTTACTGCAGAAGTGGGACTATGAAGATCCTTGCTCTATTTTATAGCAGCTGAGGACACAACTATTAAGTTAGTTTTAAAAAGTTTAAAATTTTCTTTTTTCTGTTGTGGATAAAGATTTAGGTGTAGGAGAGAAAAACCTTGTCCTTATGTAAAATTAATAAATTTTTATGTGTTAAGAGTTCATGTGACATTTATATTTGCATGTAATCCCATTTAATTGTGTAACTTACATGTTAATTTCTTTTTCATTTAGAAGTTTTACAGTGAGACACTAAATCAATGTTCAGGTAGCCTTTGTTTTTCAACTTCAAAATAGACAAATTCCCTCCTAACATTTCTGTTTTAATGTGGTATTAATATGACAAGTTTTCTTTTTTTGCTATCTCTTGCTTTTTGCTGAGATAACCTAAGTGAGATAGATAAAAATTTAATACTTAAAGAAATGCTGTCATCTGCGAAACTTCCTTTTTCTTTTGGGAAACTAGTTTGGCCAGAATCAAATTTGTTGTGAACATGTTGCTGTCATGTTTTTGCACCTAGTTGCATACTATTCCTAAACGGCTTATATTAGAAATGCTAAAAAGTTGGTTCAGTTCTTTCTTAGCATGCATTGTTCTCTCTACTTAAATATATATGGTATCTGTGCTTTTAACTGAATTTCTCAGCTATTAGAGTTGAACTCCTTGCAAGCCGTGATGTTTTGAGAATTTGACCACTTTTTCAGAATTATCATGATAAATCTAAATGTCACTGGATGTTGAAATAAGTCAGTCATAAAAAAACCTATACCAATGTGTAGTGGTTTTCTCCATCTTATCCTTACCGTTCTAGATTTTTAAAAATAATTTTCAGTAATTATTTGCTGGTGATAAGTTTATCTCTAAGTATGTGGCATCATGGGTAATGTACTTGCAGTACTGCCCACTAGAGTATTCAAGAAGCGAAGTGGCTAACTGACACTAAATAACTGTGTATTTGCTGCTCATAAGTATGGTGATTATTGCAAATTAAACCGTCTTTAATTTAAAGAATGAAAAAGAAATGTGGGCTTTACTTAAAGATACAGATTGTGATAAATTTATTTAGTTGTTTTACCCTTCTTCCTGCTAACCACTTTTTAATATCAGCGATAATTTTTCTGGGGAAAAGCAGTGGCACAGGATTTAGACCATCTCGAGCAGTAACTGCTATTCATGTTCAGAAACACAATCTTTATTTTCTCTGATGCATATTTGCAACTCTTAAATCTTGTTTTCTGACACAGCCGCATAAACTATATAAGCTATCTCTGACCTGTTCTGCTAGCGCCTTAAATGGGAGCAGAAAAAGGAAGCTATAGCTTGCTTTTTTGTGAATATCTTTTACTTTTGTGTCTTCTTTGTAATTTATATCTCTCTTATGCCCAGGGCTAATGTGACAAGGTCAAGTAGTATTAAGTTTTCAGTAATGTCCTTTGTCTTTCTGGTTTGAATTTTCTTAGGAAAAAAATTAACAAAGAATGTCGGTAAAGGGAAAGCTATAGAATGACGGAGAAATGTTTTAACTCTCATAATGCCAACGGCAGGCAAGGACAGTCCAGTAGACCATTTCTAATTCACCACAGCATATGCTAATAGAGATCCAGAGATCTCATTATAAATAAAAACCCTGCATTATCTTTTGTCCCTTATGCAAAATATGACATTTGTTTTCCTAGATATTTCTGCATATATGAATCTATAGTCATGGATTTTCAGTTTTTGCAGCCATACTGTTAGCCAGTAATATCTATGATGATATTTGCTATGAATATTAAATGTATTTATGTGCTATTGACTGATGATGAGAAACTAAAATGCTGAAATTTGTAGTATTATATACAGATGTACATATAAGCCTTAATGCTTTTTAGAGTCAATACTTGTTCATATTTATTTGATTCCATGAAAAACTTCCATGCCAGGAAGGTAATAGAGCTAAGTAGGACTAGAATCAGAACAACTTTACAATGTAGTTTGAGAAAGAAATGGAAGTGTAGTGGCACATACTTAGTTGTCTTTATATGTTGTTCTCTGAATTTACTCTAAAAATGTTATGTTGTCATATAGAAATACTTGTCAACTGAATGTGGAAATGATTTTTTTTTCAGTTTTGAATTTGGTTGTATTTTCAGTAAGATTAAATAATCTACAACCAACATTTAGTCCATAATGAGTGTACCAGAGTAAAATTCAACTCGGCCTTTCAATTGTAAAGCCTGTGATGGAAACAGAACATAATCATGCATTTCAGCAACAGAGAAGCATCTTTACTTCTGCAAAATTTTGAGTATGTTTCATTTTTTTGTAGGGTCATGTTTCTGAAAAAAAGAGTTCTGACTTATGCCTTTCAAAGGCACTACACCCTCAGAAAATACTACTTTCTGTGAAAATTAGCAGTCACAAACTGACCACATACAGTGCCATTTCTGTTATCATTCTCTTGTGCTGGGGCCTTGCCCTTATAGGGATGAAACATTACCTAAACATGTATTTCTTTAAAAAAGAAAAGATATACATAAACATTCTAGTTTTAGTTGATAATTGGGATTCTTTGATTTTTACCTTTTGCTGCCTCTTTCATGTTTAACATAAACCAAGATAAACTTTAATCTGAAAATTAATATTTGACAATAGCCTGGCAGCTGAACGAACCATTCAACATTCATGGTTGATCAATACAAGTTTGTAAGTAAAGAAACTTGAATAACACTGAGCCTTAATCCTTTAGCAGTGGCAATAACACACATCTTACAGTCCAAAACCCTTTGTACAGATGAATATCAGCTCAGTTTCTTTACATTTTCTTGTCAAGACTGCAAAGAATTTTGTCCTGTCTTTAGTACTGCTCTGCTGCTTTATTGCTCAAGAAAAGCTCTGATAATGCAACAAGAGCAATTCT
The DNA here is from genome assembly GCA_013397795.1 of Orthonyx spaldingii. Lineage (NCBI taxonomy): Eukaryota > Metazoa > Chordata > Aves > Passeriformes > Orthonychidae > Orthonyx > Orthonyx spaldingii. Next base: position 28,801 of record VZTJ01006639.1, read on the forward strand.
ATAATAAATTCCATAACCGTCTCAGTAATTGGCCCCTATTTGACACCAGCTGACAGAAGCAGAAAAACAGAGGAAACACTGAAAATATATTACAGGAGAGTGCAGCCTTGACCTGTTGAAAAATACATCCGTGGCAATGATTATGCTAGTTTTAGGATCTAGGAAGTAATGTGCTGGTTGGAGGAGAGAAACAACCTCATCAGAAGTTTGAGCAATGGGGAAAGAAGAAAGAAGCCAAACAGATTTTTTTTTCTCTAGAATCAGGATCTTCTCTTAGTACCATTCTAGTTATGGAGGCTAAAGAAAAGTTGAGTTGTGTAAATTTTACAAGACTTCAGATCTTCAGCACTAAATGCAGGGAACAGAATGAAATATTTATCAGATAAAAAACCATTAATGAGAAAATATTAAAAACTGAGGTGCTGAGAAAACTAAGAAATACTTTCAAGGTATAATTTCAGTAACTAATTCTATCTGTCTTGGATAGATAAATGGGCATTTTCTTATGTAAATACGTAAATTATCATAACTGCAAAAGATTCTGATGCCTTTCTGTTTATGAACTGCTGTTTTATTTAATTTTTAAAAAAATCTTTTCTGTTTTGTTCTTAGATTAGCTGAGCTTGTGCCTTTAAATTCATTTGTATTTTTGGAAAAGCTAGATATCAAAAATAACTACTTGTCAGGTGAGTTGTGTTAAAAAAAAGAAAAACCCCATTCAAAGAAGAACTTCTTAATTAAGTTATAAATAGATTTGAATGAGATAATTCCCATGTATTCATAAGAGACATTTAAATGGAAAATATACAAGTATTTTCCAAACATGAATGTTATAGATATAAATTAAAACTCTACTGTGTAGATGGCAGTCTTTGTTTTAGGATTTCATGATGTTGGTACATTTTACTTTCATGTAAGAATTTATAGGAAATAAGATGGTTCTGCATTCAGCCATATTTAGGTTTCTTTCTGCTATACTATAGATCTTAAAGATGTCCTTACATGGTTTAGTGGCTGCAATAAACTAAAGGAGTTGTCATTGAGTGGAAATCCTCTTCTCCAAGAAAAGAACTGGAGGTAAGAAAAGTAATTTAATTTGCTAAATCAAAACATCAAAATCAGACAACAAACTTTGTATGTATCTTAGTTAAATAGTAGAAACACTTCCATATATAGTCTGAACAGTCTCACTGCTGTGACAGGTTCACATTGCATGTAGCTAGAGAAGGGGTAGTGTCTGTTAGAAGAAGAAAAAGTCAGAATGAATGGTTGATTTTTCCTTAGTAGTTGAAAATTAGCCTTTTTTTATGGTTCTTCAAATTTCTTATCTTTACATGAAAAATTAATAGCTCTTATGATTATGGAAGATATGTAAGAATAATGCTGTCATTTGCCCTTCAGTGGTGTATAATACTGGAATAATGATCTGAAAAATCAAAGAGTTGGTCCTAGAGACTCTGATATGTCTCTCAATAAAAAATGAGCAGGGTAGAAAAGAAACTTGACATACTAAATGATACATAGTTACCATAATTCCTGAAATGAGTACTTATATAGGTTTGCAAACCATGGGAGTAAAATTGTACATGAATAGGTTTTTTGTATAATTTTTTGCATATTAGACGTACTTAGTGAGGTGTGACCTCACTAGTGCCAAGTGCAGGGGGATGATCACTGCCCTAGTCCTGCTGGCCACACTAAAACCTAAAAAACCAAAACCACCCTTACATTTATATCTTCCATTTGAAGATTTTTGTACAAATTTATGATCAGGAACCAAAAGAATCAAAAGAAAAAAATTATTTCAAACTTTTGGTTAGAAGTGTTTGAATGGTTTAAAAGATAGCTGTGCAAGTACATTTTAATTGGTTTCTCCGATTTTTTGATGAACAGACTTATTTGCACTCCTATGGTTCCTGCAGGTAATTTCATTCATAAAATTCTATGACTGTGACAATGCTTTAAATTTCCATTTCCATTGTTTGAATTCCCACTATTTTACAAAACTATCTGTTATTTCACTTGTAACCTGGAGGGAAAAGCTTTCTGAATTTCAATTTAACTATGAGGACTGACACTTTACATTGCTTAAACCAATAGAGCTTTTATGATTAGACAAGAGATTCATTTGTCTAAAGGATTTAAAGTATGGGATACTATGAAATACGGATTTGCTGAATACAGCATTGACTGTAACTTCAGACAATATGTTCCAGTGAACTTTACATAACCCCTTGATACCAACAAAGGAATTAGTTGTAAAATTTCCCAATCGGTTTTGTACTTTCATGTCCAGCCAGTGATAACACCAACAAAAGTGAAGTAGTAAGAAATCTCTTTCTAAAAATTAAACCCTGGGATCAGTCTGAGCACTCCTAGGGGAATATGCTTCAATGCTGTAATGATTAATAGAGCCTCTTAAGTGACAGAATATTCACCAGGAAGTTTTCACTAAATGAAATATTGACTCAGCCCTTCACCAGGAGAAACCCAGCTGGAAAAATGAGTGCTGAGATCCCACAGCTCTAAGACACAAAACTTCCATCATTGATCAGCTTTGATATGTCACTGTTCTGGTGTATGGCTATTCAACATCAGCTTTGGTAATTTCTCTATATGATTTCAGGAACTCTTGATCTAAACTGATAATTTTATTCCAAATGTACTTCAGACAGCCTTAGCCTTCATCAATGGGCAGTAGAGAAGGAAAGTTTTTTATTTTCCAAAACTGATGTTCTATTCTGTTATTTGGATTATAATAACACAGTCATAGAAACTTTCGTTGATTTTAAACTTAGTGTATGTCATCTGAGCTGAGTAGTAGTCCTTTACATTCACAGGGAATAGTCAGGGAGTTCCAAAATTTTGAAAACAGTACTATTTTTTCTAATAATAGGGGCATTTACAGCCTACAATTAGTATTCTTTCAAGAGTTCGTGTTACTTAAAACTGAGTTAATGAAAATACAGAGTGTTGATGTATGGCTTTAAATAATTTTGCAGTCTTCAAACTTTGAACAAATTTGGTCTGGTACAAGAAATATGTGAAACAAGATTGCAGTACCAGCTTATATCTCTCAATAACATAAACCAGACTGCATTGATGATACTTTTTTAAATTTTTTTTTTAAGTTACATTTCTCATACTTATTTTTTCTTACATCAGTGGCCTCAACTGTCCTTTTTATAGCAAGGAAATGTCTTTTTTACTCTCATTCCTTTCACTAACCTGAATTCAGTATTTCAAAAGTAGATATTTTTTGTCCCGTCAGTCATACTGAATAGCATGTCAGTATATGTGGTATATGCAAATCGTAAAGGGAGTAGAATTGGCAAGGTTTAGTATTTTGTGCCGTTTTAAAATTTAATTTTTTTGATATTTCAACAAAATCAGTACTGTATCTTAATCCTATGACTTAGTTTGCTGTGTTGCCTAGTAATCAACTGCATGACAGGTGCCTATGCAGCCTTTAGGTATAAAATTTTAGTTAATATGTTAACATATGAAATAAAGACAAATACATACAAATATTTACAGAATTATCATCATGTTCTGTACTGTTATAAGATTGTATCAATAAAATTGGTGTTTTAGCATAAGGATTTTTTCAAAGAACCAATTATGATTTTTTTTTCCTAAGGTCTTCCTTGTTGGAGGTCCTTCCTAGTTTACAGCTTCTTGATGGTGAAATCTTAACCCATCATACTTTACCCACAACTGAAAAAATAAAAGCATCAGAATTAAGAACTTTTCTGGAACTTTGTCAAGTTCAAATTGAAGAAAATAATCAACTGAAGAAAAAGGCTGCTGAATTGGAGTACGTATTTATGTGACTACAAATTGCGTTCAGAAATATGTTTTCATGTATTTTTACAAAAGTTCTTGTTGACTTATGAATTTTACTTAAAGTTTTTTTGCCTGGAAATTTGTTAGGATAAGAAAGAGATTAGAATAATTGACTGCAGTGCAAAGTCTATTTTAGACAAATACTAAGTTACGAGGGCCTTGAGTTTTGTTTAAGAAAACAGGTGGTTCAAAACCTGCAGTTAGTAGTAGCTGAATGAATTCATACACACGACATAGGACAGTGCTATGCAGGAATAGTAGCTTAAATCATGAAAGTTGAATAATCATATTAACATAATTTCCAACTTTAACTTAATCAAATCTAATTTGCCTATTGGTGCAATATGCTCTATTTTTCTTTCCACATTAGTTTTCCATGTGTATATTATTCACAGTTTAAATATCTGCAAAAGATTTGACCTCTTTTCTCATAAGGTAGTCAATGGGATGGATCTGTTTACAGGTCTTTAATTTTGTCATACTTGCTACCTTTATTTCTATTACCGTGGTTAGTTGTCCAGTAACTTCAGCTTAGACCATGCAAGTGGTAATTTATCCCTTACACATGCTATGATTTAATTGTTTTGTAATATTTAGATATCTCAAACTTCTAATTTCGGCACTTGGTAATATTGCATGGTTTTTTCTTTTGTAGATGCTTTTCATTTCCTAGCAGGTTCACAATATCCTTATAGTCCTTTGAATATCCACCTTATGTTTTAATTTTTGTAAAAGTAGTTTTCTTGATTCTACCAGGTACTGAACACTATCCCGGAGCAGGTGAAGCGTGTGGTGTTTTACAGTGTTTTAGTCTGAACTTTGCCTTGCATACTTTGTTGGTTCAGGAAAAGTATGCATATTTTTTTCAGAATCTGGCTATTTTGTGTTTACATGTAAGCCTGTATATCCATGATACCTTGTTACGCCTACCAGTTTATTACATTGTATTATTACAGCTTTTACTAAGCTGCAATAAAATCTTCACAGCTCAGAACCAGATTAACTTGAAAAGAGGTTCATATTAAGAATTAGATTGAAATTAGTTGGGAGAAATTATATAGTGCAGTTTTCTATGACAGATGTAATATGTAGGTGGCTCCTAAAAGTCATATGTTCCTCCATTAAACTGTCAAGATATGCCTTCTCCACTTCTGTGAGTTTTGGCTTCTGGCTTGCAGGTGGGAAGCTGATACCTCCTAATCTATTTACCATCATGAAATGGTGTTCTTACCTTCCTATATCATAAAAGAAAATAAAGCTCTGCTCTTCTATGGTTGAGAAAATTTTTCCATGTCTGATATTTAGGACCCATTTCATCATTATCCTTTTCCAGATAAAATGCCAGTTTATAATTTGGATATGACTTGTGAGCGAACTGTAGTAAAATCTAAGGACCTAACTTTCATATACATTTCTGCAGGATGGAAAATAATTTTATTCCGAAGGGAAAGATGATATTCCTAAAATTTATCGGGTTTTTTTTATTCTACATGAATGGACATAAGAAAGATAATTAAGAAACTCGGGTAGTCAGGCTCAGACCATCCATTAATTATGAATATTTAGTGTCTCATGCTACTTTCTGGAAGCTGACTTGTACTTCTAATATCTTTTATCAAAGACTGGGAGCTGGAGATGGAGTGCACACTTCCTGTGCTTGCAGTCCGCAAATATTCAAAGGCAATTTTTTAGATGTCTGAGGGGATGGCTGCCAGTAAGACATAGGCAAGATGGGAGGACAGGTCAACAGGAACCTTGTCAATTCAACAAGGACAAGTGCAAAGTTCTTTACCTAGGAAGGAGGTAAAGAGGTCTTCTTCCCACTCCCAGGCTACACGCTGAGTGGAAGAGAGAAGGCCTTGACTCTGTCCAAGCACTGTTCAGCAAAACATTAGTATTTTATCAATACAGTTTCAGTCACAGCATTATACGGGCAACAGTAATGAGAATTAATTCATTCCAGCCAGAGATAGTACAACTGGACATAAGGATAAACCTTTTCAGGGTGGGACAGTGATGAATTGCAATAGGCTGCCCAGAGTGGTTGTGCAGTTTTGTTCTTGGAGGTTTTCAAGACCTGGCTGGATAAAGCCCTGAGCAGCCTGGTCTGGCCTGAGAGCTAACGAAGCTTTGAAGCAGAAGGTTGGACTAGAGACTTCCTGAGGTTCCTTCAACTGAGAATTTTTCTATGATTCTATGTAAATTTTGTTTGAAAGAGCCTGCAGATGTTTGAGAAGAACAGTAGTGGAAAGAGGTGATTATATAAACATCCTGAATGTATGGTTTGGGTGGAGGGAGGGCAAGGAGTGCAGAGGACGGAGGGTTGTGGATTTTTTAAGATTTTGAAAATTTATTCATGATCTTTTAAATTGGTAACTTTGACATCATTGAAGCATCTTGTATCAAATTTAGTCTTAAAATTGATTTCTTGTGTGTTAAAACCATCTATCTTTTATTTTGACTGAAGTAAAATTTAAAGATGACTTGAAAACCATTGCAAACTGCAGTTCATAAAAGGAACTCTAAACAATTTGTTTGTATATAAGCCTTAGTGGCATAGCTTTTATATGTACATATTGCAATACTTTGAATTAATGTGACATTGCTAAAGAACAGGCCAACAATAGAGCAAACTTCTCTCTGTTTCACATCTTGCTAAGCTATGAGCCCCTGTAGGTGTGACCTCAAGTATGTAAGCTGCCAAAAGTAATCACTGCTTGCTTCCCTAATTTGTTTCATACACCACTGCTGCCCAGTTAAATTCTCTGTGCTGTTTCTTCCCAAAACTTCTCTGTTGTTGCCATGCTTAAGAATAAAACTTATTTTAAAATTTAATTTCTCTGTTCCAGTAAATGTTTTCTGTCACATAATCTTTAGATGACCTGTAATGAGTAACCATGTAAAAAGATAATATGACACCTATGCTGCAGCAATTTGTTTTCAGTCATCAGATGTGCAGTTGTCTGGCTAGTGGAACTTGAACTTTATAAATACTGTATGTATATTACAGTGAAAATGACAGGAATATCATAAATGGTATTGCAAGGAGAAAATATGTCAACAATGACCTGTTTTGTGTGTTTGTAAGGGACTTTGGTAAGCTGCAGTTGAACATTAGTAATGATGCTTATAGAAGTTTCCCTGAAGACGTTAAATTTTACCCCAAACTATTGCAAACAAAAGCTCACATAAATTGAGGTGTACTATTTGAATATTCCATGTATTATCATTATGAAAATCACAGTAGAGCCACAAAGGAAAAAACATGATATTAAGCAAGGTTTTAACTAGCACACAAACTAGCATACAAAGGGGTAGAATATTGATTATGATTTAGCTGCAAGGGCCAGGAGAAAACTGCCATTCCTGATCAGAACTGGCGCTGTTTTTTCCCAAGGCTGTCCCTTTTGCCTCTGAGATATTTGTTCTTCTGACTTTTCCAGATTTACTGTCTCGTTCGGATGAAATTATGCTGTTTGAATAACCAGGCAGCCATTGCAGGTGTGATTGCAGTAGAAAATTCTATACAAAATGTGTCAGCTCTACAAGCAAGCCTCTGCTGCCACTTTAAATTTCTTAAGTAGCAACATTTTTGCTGATTTAAATTCCACTTGAAGGCTCTAAAGCATGAATAATTTCTCCTTTTCTATATCTATTAAGTCAGCCTGTGCATGGCACCTTATGCTTCCTAGGTGCTGCTGGTGGGGTTTACTACTCCCCACCTCTACTCCTCCCTTGCCAACCACTGCATGGGAATTGAGCAGGGTTTGGTCTAAATTAACTAGGACAGTGATGGATACTCTTTGCGGATTGATGTGAGGGCTGAAGTTGTAATAGTCATTAATAAATGCCTGTCTTGAAATTCCAAATAGAATAAAATCTGTTTCTAATGCTTTTACCTTTCCTCAAAATCCCTGGAAAATGCTAGCACAAACAGAGGTATCTGGTAAAAAAAAAAAAAAAAAGTTACAGGTAGCTTTTTGCTCTTAGAATTTTTTTGTGAAAATAATATCTTGGCCTTTAGTATCAAGGCCACTAGTCTAGCGCATTTGTACAGTACTGCATGACTCATCCCTTGCTTTTCTGGCTTATTACCCCTTTCTCCCACAGCAAAAGCAGTGGTTATGCTATGTGGTTATGCTAGAATTTGCATATGGCATAAATCACTTTCACTTGTTATGATCAAAATAAAGCTGTGGGTAGCCAGGCAGTGACTGAACATGAAGGAATGTGCTGGTCAAACCTGGGAGCCATAAAAATTTTGCTATAGCAAGGCCACCATATTTATTTATATTTCATTACATGTTAAGCAGCCAGACAGTATGGATATTGGTGCTTCCATAGGGTAATTCTATTTCTTATTTTGTCTAGATGCCAATTTATGCATAAAACCTTGGTCATATCTTAACCAAGAAGCAATTCCAAATTTAGTGTGACCGCACTCCTTGACCAATAGTACTGGAAAAGGTCTGAGAGGCAAACAGTGAATTTACATTAATTGAAAAGGAAATATCGTGGTATCAAAAGTCTTAATATTATCGTATTTCTTAATTTGTCTTCTTTCTTTCCTTGTATTTTTGTTTTTACCATTAAAGAAGTAAACTGGTCCCGGATATTTTCCATTATAGCAGCTTCCTTTCTGTGATTTCAATAAGCAATCTTCAAGAGCACGTCTCTGGTGTCAAGAATGCAGTGCCATTGAGGCACTGAGAAAGTTGCAGTGCTTTGATAGGATGCTGATATCCCTGTTCACTTAAGGGACCCACCAAGCTGACTGCCACCCACTACTCAGGCCACATTGTAACATTTGTTGTCTGTGCGCTGGAGCTTCACCTTCGCAGGAGAACCTCAAACAGACTTACGGTGCTACTTCATTGCGCATCAGTCTCTCAGATGTCACTTCAGATTCCTTTGTAGTTTCTTTAAACTTAAGCTAATCTGACTGCCTAAACCGAAAAGCTACTGATGCAGAGAGCAGCCTAAAAATCCTGCAAAATCAAAGTATAATTGTGGATTGCCAGGGAATGTATGGGAGAGGGTGCATGCCCACAATGACAAGATGGTATTTTGCAGCCACTGCTTGGAAAAGCTGCCCCAAAAGCAGCCTTTATGAAAAAATTAACACAAAATCCCTGGTGACCACAAAATTGCTGCCTGCCTGAATTTTCACTTCCTCAATCTCCCCTTCCATTTCTGCTTGACATATTCATAGCCACTGAAAGGATGAAACAGCTGCTTGAGATACCCCTGCACTTGTCAAAGGAGAGGATTCACTGTTATGGTGGTTTGCTTGTCTTTCTGGTTTTTTTTGACAATGAACAAGGATACTCAGGATATGCTTTTCATGCAAAAGTTTATTTTGCCCAATATAAAAAACATTCTGGGGTTTTCTGCAATATTTTAATTTTCATAAACAAATAAACCAACAAAATAAAACAAAGAAAAGGAGGGAAAAAAGTGGGAATGGATTTTTTCTTTTTTTTCCTTTTTTTTTTCTTCTCGCTATATTATTTTTTGTAGGAATTTGGTAATGATCTTGTACCCAACTTATCTTTTTTAAATATTTGAACTAATTCAATATATTTAACTAAAGTATTTAACTAATGCTTTAAGTATTTTCTGTTAAAGAAATTGTTATTCTTACTATGTAGTATGTTATATGTTAGATCCTTAAACAAATATATAGATTGGTTTAAATATTTTTAGGACTTTTCATGTGTGTGGAATTAACAGGAGTAGGAGTAATATTGTGTAGTGGACAATCAAATGTGAAGTATTGCACAGTTTTGTGCTTAAGCTGTGTGGATCAATTTACCCATTCAGATTTTGTCCAATAGCACTGAAGTTACACTAGCAGAGGAACAGTTGGAATCTTTTTTATTCTTGTAAGATCTGATTATGTTCTTAAAAATCTAAAATGTTCTTAGTTGAACTTCACTAGAGGATATAATTATAATGGTAAAGAGTACCCAATAAAACTTTATAAAAACTTAACCTTTCAAGAAGGATGAATAGGAAGGAAAATTCTGTTATTGTAACTATAGTTTTAGGACCTAATTTTTCCAGACTAATAAGAAAATTTATCTTATTTCTACTTTTTGTCTTGGATTGCTGACATAGAATTGACTTTGTACTCCTCTGAAATTAGTACCAGATTACAGATCTCTGTATCTATACTATTAAAGGAAAATGTTGTCATGATTCCAGAAGTACCTGCTACCTAATAAAATGGACAAACACTATCCCAAGTACAGACAGCCGTCTGAATCTGTAACAATTAATTCATATTTACGCTTACATATCCTCATCTCTTAGACAGTGTAACATAAAAAACTAATGAGAGCCAGACTTCATAGATTAGTGTTGCTTCAGTCTAGCACTTTCCCTTATATTGATAAAAGCTTCTGTACTTAAAAATTTATGTTTTCCTGTGTGTGGTTTGTTGGTTTGAATCTAAGTTTGAGTTTTGTTGCTTTAGTTCTTATCAAAATTTTTAACTTACTGTTATTTTATATGAGCTTTCATAATCCCCAGGTAAAGTTGGATTGTTAAGGCAAAATTGCCTCAAATCCTCTAAAAACTTGGGCTTCACGTGCCACTAACCACACAGAAAATTTGTAGTGCAGTGCATGCCCAAATAGCTATTTAAAAAAGACTGAAAACTTTTTTTAAAAAAAGTCAGAGTAAAATATTGTAGATGTCCAAAAAAATATGAATCTTATTAAGATTTATAATTACTGTAACTGGGTTTTCAATCAGAGTAATTGCTATTTGCTGTAAGAATATGGAAACATGTAAGAATACTTGAAAATACAAACTTTTAGAAGATAATAGAGAGTTGGTTTTGGTTTTTCTAAAACATTCTAATGACATGTGAAAACATTTTTTTCTTTTTTTTTCAGAGTTGCCTCTTCTTTTGATTCTGCACTGGGACAATGCTGGTATTTTAATCAGTTGATGAAACTTAGTGTTAAACATCGATATGCACATGAGTATGGTGAACTAAATATTACTGACAGAGATGGACCAGAAGCACTTCAAAATCATTTAAAGCAAACATCCACAGGCTGCCTACAGGAGAATAACCTCTTTATCATGGGTGTGACAGAAAATAAACAGGTCTTGTTGGATCCTTCCAAAAGATGGATTACTACTGGTGATATTCAGGCTGCATTCATTGACTCCTCCATACCTGTGCACCAAAAGGAAAACAGAGATCAGAGACTGAAGCAGAAGAGCACTGAATCTTGTATTAATTACAGTGGGGAGAGCAAAGGCAACAATAACATGTCAGGCCAATGCACATTGCAACAGTCAGTGATAGAAGCAAGTGATATGGGAAGAAATCTCCAGCACTTTGGGAATGATACAGAAAGGTAAGACAGATGTCAGGTTGCTGTCAAATCGATTATATGGCTAGACAATAGAAGTGAGGATTTCTTGTTTAAAACAGAGGCACAGAACTTGTAAGATAATGTTTTTAAGCTTATTAGACAATAAAGAGTTATATTAAGGTGTTGCACCCTAGCCGTCCATATTAACAATTAAGAATCCTTTGTGGTATTCTCCCAGTTGGTGTATTAGGATATAGATATTTACGTACTTCAAATAATGTTAAGACACCAATTCAATGACACATACAGAGTTAGAAATGCAAATGATGAATGTTTTGCAGAAACTTTGGAGGAGATTAACTAGCAACTAGTGTAAGGGTTTTTTGCCGAAATTATTCATTAGACGTTCAAGATTCATCTGTGTAGATTTTACAGTCAGTACCGTTTAGAGGACAAGAGGAAAAATTGCTTAAATCTACCATCCTACTCCCTTGATTTAGGCCAGTCTTCTGCTGTTGTGATGACTGAAGAGCTAATGGCCTGCCCTGCTTTTGGTAATCCTCCAACATGCTTTAACCTGCTTCTTAAAAGTAGAGGCAGGAGTGAGAGCCCAGTTCAACTACGTGTGCGCTCCCAGATTTTCTCCTGAACGAAACAGACTGGTTTATTACCTCTTTGAAATGTGTTTCCTAATGATTTGTATGGGTGTGAATGTACAGTCAGGGAAAATGGAAGCTGATTTTTTTTTGCACTAAATCGTCAAGAATTGAGTTAAAATTTCATAAGAATTTGGTTTCAAAAATAGATGTCTTGAGAATGCTATGGAAAGCATGGCCGGTGTGCTTCTTTGAGCTGTTTAGGCTTATGGTAAATAGGAAACAGGGCTTAGTAGGTACTTCAGGCACTAATAATTTGTCATAAAATTTATGATTAAGGAAGATCATGCAATTCATGATCACCGCTCAGCATGTTGAAAGCAATAATACTGTAGTCTATTGCAGAAGATGAATACTTAAAATTTTTTTTTAAATAGTTCATTTAGTTTTTAGTTAATGTTTTAAATGAATTCTCTAAGTGTGTTTTTGGTGAGTTCTCTTCAAAACAGAATGCAAATCAGTTTTTGTGTTTGTCTTGACCTCTGAAGTGTGTGGTTTTTTGGTTTTTTTTTGCTGACTAGTACACCTCTATTTAAATAGATGAATTGCACAAGGAAAAGAATTATGTAAAGATTGCAAATTTAGATGTCTTTTCTATTTCAACCACTACCCAATTGAAATGAGTGTTTTGTGGGGAAAAGGATTCCAAGACAGCAAAGATAGTAAAGTCATAATTCAGAGCTGACATTACACTTTTTTCCATCAGTATAAATTAGTTGAACATATATTTAGAAATCTGAATCACTTTAACAGATCTAAATAGTCTGTAATTAGTGCTTGTTAAAAATTGAGCAAATTAGAAAATGTGCACTTGTAACCAGTGGTCAGTAGTCTTAAAGGGTAAAAGTGGGCAAAAGATGAAATTGGACTTTATGTGTTTTTCCTCTCCACTCCATTGGAAATACCTGTGTCATGCAGTTTTCAGTATTTATCCCTCTTCAGTGCTTGGTGTTTGTTTTTTTGGGCAGTTTTTTGTGGGGTTTTTTTGGGGGGCCGGAGTGGTTTTTTGGTGGGTTTTTTTTGTTGGGTTTTCTTTTTCTTTTTTTTTAATATGGTCAGTGGAAATAAGTAGACCCCTCCAATAGTTTGTTCAGTCATTGTTACACCACTTCTGCTCCTAATCCTTCATTTGAGGACTCTTCCTCTACAGTGGTTATTCACGGAACAGAGCCCAGCTGAGATTAGTCCTTAGTTGAATTTTGGAAGTTATGTGATGTGAATATCCTCCAGTGTTTCTGAACATATATGTCACATCTGGACTGTAATTTCTTCTTTAGTGGCACAGCGTTTCATTTGTCTCAAAGCACAGTGCTATGTTTTATGGTTAAAGTTTGGCAAATATGATAATCCAGTTGTATTGGTGAGGCTATGTGAGTCATACAGGTATTTTTTTCTCTATGAGACTACATATGGCAGCGTCCTTGATCCAGTCCTTTTGGCGACAGTACCATGCTCAGAGGAAAAATGACTGCAATAAAACAGAAAATCATCAATTTATAGAAACTTTGAGACAGAAACACGAAGCCGCCACAGTAATCCAGGTTAGTTTATGGTATTTTCTTTACTTATTTTGTAAGTTTAATAGCAAGAAAATCTTTCTCATTTTGTGTACTTGTCATCTTCTGTCTATTTTTGCTTATTAACAGTTTCATAATTAAACATTTTTTGTTTTATTTAATCAGCATAAGCTTGATGTTTCTAAAAGAGATACTTCTTTACGAAAAGTTTTATAGAAACATAAAAATATTTAACCTTTTTTCACCAAATATTTCCCTGAATTATTTTTACTTGATTTAATTCTAATATTTTGCTTAAAGATGCTGTGCCCATGTTCTTACTGGGACCTGTCTATGCTATGAAACTGATAGATGCTGTGTAACTAATGTATTGTGTCTGATATCTATGAGACTAAATAATGTTCCTGTCTCTTCTATCCTACCTATCCATTTCTATCCTTCTCCTCCCATCTCCAAACTCCAGGTTTGCATTATCCGTATTGTCCTTGGGAGCAGACTGTGGCCTAGGCTATCCTATGGCAGATACTGAGCTAATAACAGTTAAACAGAATGGATTACTGTGGGCAAGAGTTGTCCATACCTTGACTCTGTTTAGTTTGGTAATCAGATACAGTATTTGTCTGCCAAGTTGCCAATGTTCATGGGGTTTTTTTCTACATTTTGAAGCAAATCAACACTGTCGATTTCATATTTCAAGTAAACTTGGAAACATTCCATAGTGTAAATTTTATATAAAAATTTCAAAAGTGACAAAGTGATTTAGAAGTAAAAATTTGTTATTGGAGTATAATGTGGAACTAGCATATTAACAATTGATTTCCATAAACTTATTTAATCCACTTTTGAACTTAGTTATGTATTTGACCTCTACTGTATATTAAAGTGGTGAGTTTAACAAATCTATGTAATGATTAATATGTGCTTCCTTTCATTTGTTTCAAACATGATAATTCCCCCAAAGTGACTATGAAGATAAAAGTATTTTATTATTTATCTTCTGTGCATATTACAGATTTTTAGATCTCTCATACATCTATCCTTACATCCAGTTTTTGTAAATCAAATTTTAATGTGTTTAGTCTCTTCACATTTCTCTGTAATTCTTTTTATCTTTTTGTCCATCTCAGAACCTTTGCCACAATCTGTTACAATCTTTTTAAAATAAGCAACAAGAAATGAATTTCATAGGCAGATATAGAATGAATTTGTACAATAAGAAAGTTATCTTGTTTCTTAAAAACTACTACATGTAATTTTTCTTTTTGATCATGACTGAGCACTGACCTGGTGCTTTCATAGATCTGTGTTAGCAGCTGCCTTACAGTTTAGCCTTCTGCATATATCATTAGGATTGCTTTTCTCCTTTGAATCTGTAAAAACTAGTTTTCTTTTGTTGTATTACATATATTTGTCATTTGATCACTCAGTAATATCAGGATATTTTATCTGGATGCTTATGAAGGTTTGTAAGAGAATAACAGCAATGAAATTATAAGAAAGCATTTCTAATACATTTAATAATTTTATAATAATCAGGAATTATGTGTGTAAAACAGAAGCATTTTCAATAATTTATGTGGTTAGGCAAACTTTTTCTAAAAATTAGTAATCTAAATGTTAAGCCAGAATATGAGATTTGCTCCTCCTATTTTAGTGCCTTCACTGCAGAGCCACCACTCCTTTCATGACAGTGAGAGTTTTTTGCATGGTGTTTTAAACACTTGGGGCATCTTGAATTCTAATGATCTCAAATACTGATTTGGGGGAAAATTGCTATCTTGAATGTAGTTTTCTTAATTCCATCTATCTCGTTTTGATCTCTGAAGTGTTTTTGCTGGATAGGATTCTATGCTTGGCATGTGTTCCTAAAACCCTTCCTCATTTTGTAGCACTTTAAATCCTAATGTGCTCCTTTTTCTTAGAGATGGTTGTGCTTACTGGTAATATTTTTTTAAAATAAAGATCTTAGACAGTTAAGAAAGAGTAACTGACCTAGGTCAATTACGTGAGATGTCTCCAAGAATTGCTACTTGTAAACTATAGGACATTTAGTACAACTGTATTTTTATTCTCAGTAATTTGAAAATTGACACTCAGGTTTTTCTTATGTAGCCTTTCCTTTCAGTTTATAATAGTCCCTGAAGGAATTGTCAAATAATTAATTAGTTGACCCAGGTTTGTAGTTGAGGGAGTTGCAGGATTCCTTTCTGCTTACTTGTGGAGAGCCTCCTGAGTACTCTAATCTTTAGACATATGCTGGCATTTAATTTGTCTTGTAGTTTTAAATGTCACATAAAGTTCAAAAAACAGATCATTGAGCTATTAAACAAAGACCCAAGATGTTTTATCTTCCTAATGGGATAACATAGAGAATCTGGATTTGGGTTTGATCTATGGCTATGTATAACATGCTTTACATTTTTTGTTTAGGCATTTTGGAAGGGTTTTCTTTTGCGAAAGAAACTGGCCAGTGCTCTTGCAGATGTTAAAAGCAATGAAGTGGAGGATGAATATGAAGAAATAAATGTGGATGCTTTCACGTTTTCTGAAGTAAGCAAAGTAATTAGCATAAAATCTTCACTATTCTTCTTAAGCAATCATGTAGGTGTTGGAAATAAATAAAATGGAAAGCACTGCCAAGGCTAGAATTAACACGTTGGATGTCCAGAAATAAAGAAGCATTTCTTATATATAGCTGATTTAAATATATTTGTCTTGGATTAACTGCTTCCTGCTCTTTGAGATGCTCTGGTAGTTACTGTGCTATTAATGTCACACCCAGTGTAGAACCCCATATATTTTTACAGCTAAAGGGCAATCAAATGAGAATAAGGAAACAGTTCCTTTTCTTCCAAAATTTTTATCTTTTTAGTATTATAATAACAAATTATAATGTCAGTAATATTTTAATATGTATTTTGTTCATTTTCATGATAGAATGAGAACAGTTTAGAGAATACTGCAACACTGAATGTCAGCTATATTCCGGTAAAAAGAACATATCCCCAAAGCAAGAGGTGAAGCAGGCTTATTATCTTATATGTAGTGTGCTAAAAAGATCACAGGTTTAAATATAGTAGTGAATTATGAAGAGAAGTACGATTAAATCAGAAAAAACCCCCCACACTCAGCAGCTGTTATGCACAATAATCAGAAATTATTACTAGTTATTTTTACAAATTATATCAAGTTAAAAATGCTCTTTCAATTTCAAAAGGATTGAAATTGCATCAGAAGTTTCCATTCTAAGAAATAAAAGCAGGCTCCAGAGGAATTTGAGGAATAACATCACGTTCAAACTGAATTTAGCAATACTTAGGTAAAAAATAAAAATGTCTATGGAGTCAATGTTGCCATTCAGTAAACAGGGAAAAGAATCTTTAAAGAAATTTTATCTTTATAGCCTCAAAAGACAGTCTGCATGGGAAGTTCTAGACCCAGTATGCATAGTAAAGAGTAAGGCAGCTGTTGATGACTCACCTGTGTATTTGTCTGGAGAACTGCTTTCTCTAATTGTTCACATTCATTGGCTGCCTTTTTTTTTTTTTTTTTTTTTTTTTTTTGATGCTTTCAGGTAAAGCAAAGAAAACTGAGAGCAATGTGGCCATTTGAGACCTAAGAGGATATGACTTAAGATTTTTTTCATGAACCCTTGTCTCTGAATGTGCTTATTCAGCTGCTGTGTCTTTGCAAGAGCCATTTATCAAATATTCCACTGTAATGTTGCAAAGGAGATTGATGCACTAGCCCTGCTACTGGCAGGACTAGGTCCCATTTATAATCTGATATTTGTGTGGATCATAGAGAGTTATGAAATCAAGTATGTTGTTGGTTGGTTCAGTGCAGTTTACAGTTGATCAGTCTTTGGTCATCTGATATCAGGCTTCTTTTGCCAACTCCTCCCCATAGAAAATAGCTGGACTTTCTGTGAAATTATTAACAATGAGTTGATGACTTAGGGTAGTTTCATTTTTTCCTCTCCTTTTCAGCAATGATTTTAAGGTACATTTTCAGAATTACTGCTTTATTTAAGAGCATGCAAAATGTTTGAGGCCAAGAATCATTTGGTGGACGGGAAACGTGTGTGTATAAACATAGAGATCTGGCTTAGATTTTAGCATTTTTTTCTTTTTAATTTGAAATACATATACAAAACAGTTTCATTAGTTGATGTTCTCTGATCCCTGGCTTCTTTCTAAAATAATAAAAAGCAGAACATTGAAGGTTTTATTTCTTCACACAGGAAGGAAGTATCTGTTCGTATATTAAAGAAGGAAAATATCCTGTTTTGAATTACTCAGTCAGCAGGCCAGAGTTTTACACACTCAGTAATTCAGTTGAGCCATTCTTGTTTCTCTCTGTCTGGCCCAAATAACCCTGTCATGTTTGGTTTTTCCTTTTTTTTAATTGCTTAACTGAAAACTACATAGACAATTTTGTTCCATCTGTCTGTCAACAAGACAATCACATTTAGGCAGGTGTTCCTGAGGCCGGGGAGAAAAGGAAGGGGTGGAGAAGGCAGGAAAAAGCAGGCCATCTCATTTCAGAGAGATATGTGCTATACCACCCTCTGGTGTTGCCACACATTTCTTTCTTTTTTTTTTTACCCAAATTATTATTGAGTTTATCAGGAATAAAATAAAACATGGGTGTAGGGAGAAATTCTCAGGAAGTGTTTTGGTTCAGATGATGACAGGTGAACCATGAGCTGACATGTTAATTTGCACAGCAGGCTTAAAGGCTGAAGTGTGTACTCATGTCAAATAAGTTACTCAAACCCTTAGTTTCTTGTGATGAAAAATATAACAACATCTGTTTTCTACAGATGATATGATAAATTTACAATGTTTATGTCTGTGAAGGATATTTTTTCAGTGAGTGAATATTTCAATGTTCACCATTGATGACTGTAACTAGAATTATATGTTGAAATATTTGATGTATTTTTTCTTTTTCTTTTTTTTACAAGTGTGTATGTTGTCTATGCAGAAGAGTTTGATTGTGAGAAATGTGTGGTGTAACTATACTGGGCATACACTCTGCTCTGTCTAGCCCAGACAGCAATTGCTGCTCAGTACTAGGTTGCCTGTTTCCATGTGTCTGTAGCTGTTTCATTCTCTGCAGTTGGGTAATACCCCAGATCATGTGGACTTCCTACTTCTGGAGAAACAAGCAGCAGAAACTTGGAACAGTCTATACTTCCTATTCCTTCCTTTCTGGTCTCAGTGTTTCATAGCAAGTGCTGAAGCAGAGCCAAATAATGACATGTGGTATCAGTGGCTATCTGTTGTGTCTCAAACAAGTGTGTAGGGAGGAGTACATGTTGCTGGACTAAGAGATCCCATATGCTAGGGTTTGAAGGAAGAGAAAAATATTTGGACACCATTTTTACTGCAGATTTCGCTGTTGTATAGGGTGAATGAAACGAGAGAGAAAGGCAGAAAAAGCTTTCCTTATTGCAAACTGATACAAGGGTATTAAATCTTGTCTAAAAGCTTTTTGAATAGTTCACCGGTTTGTGTTGTGGTCATTGTTTAGGTTTTTCTTATACTGTTATGCAGATTTCAGTCATAGTGATTTTATTCAGTATTATCTAACATTCTACAAAATCACTGCTGTGCAAGCACCTATTTAAACCATTTGTAAATATCACAGTGCAATAAGTCACTAGGCATCAGTCTTCATGAAAAAAAATTTATATCTTCATTATAAACTCAGTGTACCCAGTGTTCCATGGAAGGTGAGGCTGTGAAACAGCATAGGGGAAATTCTAGTCTTTGATAAAGATCTTCACTTCATTTATTCCCATTGAACAATAATTTTAGTAAAAGTTTAACACCATATCACATGAAAAATGAATTGCATGTGATTGGGCTAGAGGAATGGCCTTTATCTTTCTAACAATAGTATGAATATTAGTTATTTCACCTGAACCATTGCTGATACCTTCTTGTATTCATATCAGCTCCCATGCATTGCCAAAGACATTCAGAAGCAATTGATGGCAGTAGTGTTTTGTGTCTGTTTGATTGCGCAATGTCAAACAGGCTATCCCAGATGACATGAAAGATCTGGCCAACAGATGTTTCACAAAGTATGAGCCTGGTATTTAGTGATATCTTCATGTCTTTCATGTGGACTTCGGAGAATTCCAGGGTACATGCTCCAGAAGGCTGATCTTAAGGCAACCTTTCATCAGTAGTCCATCCATGTAGCAAACATACTACAAGGCAGAACTCACTTCACCTCTGGTGGATGAAATCTGACAGCATATTTGCTTAACACAGCTCTCACTTTCTGTACCATCTAAATATCAGCATTGTTGTTTTCTTGATGTAAATATGATGTGAGCCAAATGCAAAATGTCTAAACGTGCCAAGGTGTCAGAAAGCTGAATAAATTAAATATGATGAGTTTTTAGATAATTCTTTACCCTGGGCAATGACCACTGAATAAATTACTGTTTTCCTACACTAAATAAAAATATGGACACGTCTTATTCTCATCAAGAGAAGTATCAGTATTGATGATTACATGGCACACTAAGTAAGTACTCTATTTTTAAAACTTCATTTTAAAATTAATTTAAATCACTTTGGTCATACTTCTGCAAAAAGAAAGTTCTTTTGTAAGTTGCAACCAAGTTAAAAAGAAATTTATCACTGTTTTGTTCATCAAAGGAGATAACACTGTTGCCCTGACACAGAGTGTTGTTCTTTTTCTAAGCCTGATTATCTAGATTTTTAAAATTCCAGTCTTTTAGATGGCTTTTGAAATTCTTGTCCAGTAGTTTCCTTCTCAGTTGTTTTTTGCATATCCACATTCAGACACATAGCCAGTCCTAATTTTTTGCTTGCCTTCCACAGCAGGTAGGTAGCAGCTTTGTTTTTCTTTTTTCTCACTTTTTCTTTTCTGAGGGGTGGAAAGAATAAGAACTAGCTCATGTGTGCTAACTCTTAATAAGTAAACGGTAATTAGAACAACAATTTCCTCATCTCCCATCTTTAGTATTCTTATCACGTGTCCAAGCTAGATATGATGTGTTTTGTTTTCTTTTCTGATAATCCTTCATAATGTGGTTTGTCTCAGGCTGGGAGCTTATGATTGTGAGCTTGTGACAGTGATTGCTGTTGTCTGGCTAGTGCCAGGAAATAAGTGTAGCCCATGGATTAGAAGGTCCCCATAACATTTCTTGTATCTTGACACTCTTATGTATGTCTAGCTCCTGTAATTGCTTATAAATGTCAAATCAGTATCCAGCTTTTCTGTATTGTATGCTGCAAAAAATATGATCCTTTTTTCATCAAATTTCACTTAAAATCAAAGTGTTGTAAAAAAGCAAAAAAGTGTCTGTTAAAAATTTCATTAGATCCATCCCCTTCTTTTAAAAAGAAGGAAAAAACTCTCTCCTGAGCAATATATCGGAGGATCAATCTTTTTTCCATGAGTGTTTATCAATGGTCTCTTGATATGTTGCTTTTTCTTCAGTTGCTGTGTTAGTGTATTGCATGTCATTCATAATCTGTGGCATCAGCAGATGCATAAAACTTCTACGTCTTTCGGCAGTGCTGCTCACTCGTTTCCTAGTTGTCTCATAGATATTGTGGTCTTAGAACTAGGTTGTTGCAGTCAGTACCTGAAAAAATAAACACAACCACAACTACTAAAGGCTGTCGCTAACACTCCAGCTTCACAGCTCATGCAGAACATGCTCTGGTTGCTTTCTGGCTTTCCATCATGCGATCTCAGTTCTTCCTACTACCTGAAATGCTGTTAATTTTTAAACAGAACCTATCTTCATGGCTTGGTTCTATCCAGTTCTTGGTTAAATAGCCAGATTCAAACAAATACTTCCCAAAGGAAAACCTACTAGTGATTATATCTCTAGTGATATGGCACTAGAGATATAATTTGGAACCTATGTGTAGCAAATGGTATAGTATTTTTCTAAATACCATTTAACTTTTATGATATACCAAAGTATAGTGATATCATCAATTACAATTCCTAGTCTTATATCTCTAAAGACAAAGTCAACCATCAAAATTGAATAAGCAAGGCAAGCAATGGAAAAATGAAAAAAGTTCTAGTTCTTTGAAGTTTCTATTCACTACTGTAGCCTCAAAGGAAAATTGTTCTAAGCCAAGAGCATCGTTATAAATAGAAACAATAATACAGTCATAAGTTCTTCTCAATGAGTACATCTCCATCTGGAGTCTCTTGAAAGCTGAGCTAAGCATCTCTAATCATTGAATATATCTTCCTTAAGTTCTTTAATCTTTGTGTAATGTTGAAACTAGTGTTTTGGTATAGATATAGGTTGTGGTTAAAATATGATTAAAATATAAAATAAATGCCTAATATTTAGCATGTCCACATACATTGATTTCCATTTAAAAAGATTTTTTAGTCATCTCTATTTACAAATTTCAGGAGCTAGCCTGTTTGTCTGTGCTCTGTGAGAAGAAGCTATTGATTCAGTGAATATTGGTATTGCGCTAAATTGCAGTTCTTATGGAGGAATCAAAGAGGAACATGAGATGTCAGTTTTTGTGATCCTCTACACTTAAATTTCTGCATGTCTCATTGCCTGGAGCCTGAAATCCTTTTGGTTTAGAAGAAAGCAGATGTTATCCAATTGCAGCACAGCTTAACTCCCCTAAACATATGCAAGTCCAAGGGAATAGATAGGATGCATCCAAGGGGTTGAGCAACATGTCTGATGTTGCTTTGAGGTTACTCTCTATCACCTTTGAAAGATCACAGCAACCAGGGAGGTTACTGGTGACTGGAAAAGGGCAGACATCACACCCATCTTGAGAAAATTCAAGAAGTTGATCCAGGGAACTAGAAGCCATCAACATTATCTCACTTGCTGGGAATGCTTGGAATAAATACATTCAGAAGCCATTTCTAAACCCATGAAAGAAGGTGATTGTGAGAATCCAGCATGGGCTTACCAAGGACTCATCACCTTAATTGTTTTCTGTCACAAGGTGACTGGCACTATGAATACGGGGAGTGCAGCGCATATTGCATGCCTTTATTTTAGCAAGGCTATTGGCTGTCTCCCAGAGTCTTATTTCCAAGATTTGTTGAGGTATGGGCTGGAAAAGTAGACAGTAGGGTCACTGGCAAATTGACTGCACTACCAGGCTCCAATAGTTGTGGTTTGTGGTGCAAAATCCAACCTATGGACAATAATTAATTGAGCCCATCATGGATGGTAGGGAGACCAAAATAGTAAAAAATTTAATTAGCTCCCTGTATGATGGAACAGAATGCAATCTCAAGTGTGCAGATGGCGCTGTATTGAGGGCAGTGGTTGGCATGGTGGAGGATCAGCATGTCCTTTAGAGCAGCCTGCACAGGCTAGATGGACAGGCTGACCATAGAGCCTCATAATGTTCAACAAGAACAAGTGCAAAGTCAATACATGAGCAATACTGTTGGCTGGGGTCTGACTTTCTAGGAAGCAGCCCAACAGAAACGGAGGTGCGGTCATAATGGACTTTTCATGCAATTCTTTAGTTTCTAACGGAGTAAACAAAGAATGGTATAAAACCCCGAGCACCTCAAATGCTATAATATCATCTTAATTTAGCTAAAAACTATTTAAGTTTATGCCTAATTTGTCCTGGAATAGAGTGGGCTGAAGGATACAAAATGCTAAATACTGACCTAGTACTCACTCTAGTATTTTTTTGGCATGGAAAATACTTAAAAACTTTTTTTTTTTTTAATATGGAAATAGAAGTAGCAGTAGCTATTGATTATTTCATAAACCAGGAAAATACCCCAAAGAATCAGCTTTTGTCCAAAGAGTAACATTACATGTCCCAAACGATTTAAGGTGTTGAGAATACAGGTATGAATGAACAAATTTCAACTTGCAGATTCATTTGTGGATAGTTGATTTCAAATAGAAGAGACAGTCCTAGAGACACATAAGAAGGACAGTATAAGTGAAGCTGAGAGATGATTTAGACATACCTCTTTAGAATTAAGGATTTTGTCATGTAATTAGAGGTTTCTTAACATAAATTTCAAAAACATCTATGTTTATGACTTAGCCATTCTTTGCTCTTGAGCTTCCAAATCCTTTTTAGTTCTTGTTTCTGAAATAGTGACTTTTAAGCAAAAAGGAAAAGTTGTCTTGAAATTGAATCAAATCTTCCATGTGACCTGAACTTTGAAACATGTTAAAGGTTAAATGACTATAAGCTTTTGACCAGTCTATTTTTTATTACCCTGTGCTTCTGCATGACTTCCCTTCTTTAGACAAAACTGCAAGCTGAAGCACGGTTGTTTTCTCTATTGTGTTTTAATATTCATTACCTAAGCTGGGTAGAACATTTTGGGTTACGTTCCTTCAAAATTGTGTATTCTTTGAATGCACAGTCTTTGAGGGGTAGGGTTGAGGAGTTCCTTTACTGTTCTGGTTTTTTAAGTTTTTAACTCATTGCCGCTTGAAAGTTTTGTTTGTTTGTTTTCATGGAAGTAGAAAAACTAGGGAAAAGGTTTATAGAGACATAGCAGCAAAAGTTTTTGTCATGTGCCAGAGTTAGAGAGGGGAAGTCCTGAAGATTCATGTCATATTAATGGGGAAAGACTGTATCTGGGTTCTTAGACCCATTTTGAGGGGTGACCTGACAGTTCCAGGAGCTTGATGTTTATTGAGGTGGGTGGGGGTTTACATCTCAAAAGATTTTTCAGGCATACATTTCTGATGCTTTCTTGAACCGTGTCTAACCTCTGAAGTTGAGGTTACCATTTACCCATCTGTAAATCTTATTCCTGTATTCAAAGAAAGGACACAGAACTTCCTTTGAACACTGTCAGGCTTAAGACAAAAATGCATTTTTAGAAAAGTTTAGGTCATGTACATATATATATATATATATGTATATATATATTTTTATAGATATATATATATATATATATGTATGTATGCATTCAAATTTTAGAGAACAGCTAGTTTTCCAAGATTATTAAACAGCTAGGAAAAATTACATTTGAAGAAGACATTCCACAATAAAATTTTCTTGAATGTTTTTATTAACAGAATGTGTTTTTTCCAGTAATCATCAATATATCCTCCTTAGAAATTGACAGCTATCCTTGTCCTCTCATTTTCCTGCAAGAATGTACTCTAATAATTAACCAGTTTTTGTAAGTCTATAAAATCTCTTGGGGTCAATTAATCATTGCAATGTTTCTCTGGAATTCGTGTGATGCTCACTACTTTTTTTGGCTTGAATCTTTGTTTGGTTTTGGCAGTCATAAGAATGCAGCTGTACCCAGATTTCTTTTCTAATGTATATATATAGTCTTATATAAAGACAAGGTTGAAAAAGAAGCATTGCCAAAGGTTAAAATAACCTTTATTAGGGTGCTAACCTATTTATCTTCAGCACATAAAATATGTGAAAAATACTGGAAGACAAATTCAGAGGAAAGGACTATTTTGCCTAGTGCTTGCAGTTTAGAGATATATTTTTTTGTAAAATGTATATCCACTAAGCTATCTAAACAAAAAGATTTTATAATTTTTTTTTATAATATTGTTGAATGCATTTACATATAGATTTAAAATGGCAGAGTTTAGACTGAATTTTTGTAGCACTGTAAGTGGAATAGTAATGCAGCTAATAGAAGATTCACTTAAGGATGTTCGTATCTGACATTTTCTTAGCTTTGGAAGTTATTTATAATGTCTGGGTCTGAATAGATGTTCAACTTCCTAACATTGAACTAAGCTTTACACATGAACTTGAATTTCACAGAAAAGTTAGTCCATACAGTAATCTGATTCCTCAAAGGACTGGATGAAAGAAAATGCTAAATACACAAATATATTCAGATCTTTAATTTCAAAGGAAGTTTTCAATCACAGTCTATCAACAATATACAAAAGAGCATAGAAAAGTGATCTGGTTCTTCTGTTTGAGCTATAAGAGCTAAAATTTTGTGATTTCTTAAGAAATTTGTTAAACCTTATTTAGGATTTTACAGAAGAAATTCCTAGCAAATGCTCAGGCCTTGGCAGAAATTAAGTTTAGTTTAAAAAAAAATGAAATATGTTGTCCTAGACTAGCATGATATTTAAATGAAATATCCTACTGAGCGAAATATGTTTGCCAGGAACCAAGAAAGAAGGTTACAGCTTTCTGCCAGATGAAAGAAAATTCAGTGGGTTGGCTGTGAGTATCCACAGGGTTAACCTTCAGCGTAAGATTCTTCTGCCTCACCACACCCCCTCCCAGTCTAAGCAAGTATTTAACCTACAGGATGTTTAACACCAGGAAAAGTAGTTCTTCATGTGGAATGTATTGCCCCAAAAGAATTTTTGTAAGCTTATTTAAAATAGTCATAGAATGATGTTGAATGTTCTGCCTTTCATTTGTCTTTGTTTTTAATTTTTTTATTGTATTTCAGTGAACAAGAGTTTAACTGCACTATTGAAATATACTCGCTAAACACTAGAAATCAAGGACATCACCAGTCTGAAGAACTTTATTCAAATTTTTATTCTGTAGAGAAGACTAATGGAAAGATTCATTCTGATTCATTTATTTATTTATTTACTCCAATTTGAAAACAAATTTGAATGTGGAGAGGGCAGATACTTTGTAAACTCTGGTTGAAAAAGGGTCATTCCTCCTAAGGATAACACTAATGGCCTGCCTCACAGAGGGGAGCAGAAGTACAGAAAGAGATGTTGGATAAAACCAGGCAGGTGAACTGGATAATGGGTGAATCTTTTTTTGAAAGCAGAGGATTCTGCACACTATTTCTATGAAATTGTAATGTGGAGATACTGTTTCTAATAGAAGATCCTTTTTATTTTTCCCCTGCTATTCTTCCTGTTATGTTGTAATGATCAAGAGCCAGTCATTACTCTGAGTTCATGGTGTGTTTTGGATGTTAGTTTTCTTCTGCTTGTCTATATTCTGTTGGGTAATTTACTTGTTTTTATCTTAAAATACCATATAAATAAATCTACAACATAAATATCAATAATTTTTTTTTCTGACTAAATCATCGCTGTTCTGAAAACAGTGAATGAGTCAATGAGGAGATGAAAGAAGAAAGGAAAGAAGTATAAAGAGTTAGTTTTCCCTAGTTTTCAAAGATAGTTTCACAGTTTTCTTAGGTGGTGATTCTGAGGTCCACCACACTTAGAAACCTGGGGTAGTTTTAGCTCCCATGGCATCCAACATGATATCCTTTTGAAGTTAATCTACACCACTTCAGCAGTTCCATCGTATGAGTGGTGTACATGATTTGCATTCTTTCTGGATTGACATAGAAATGACGTGGCAAACACACTGACTAGATAGTTATACTTGTCATTAGAAATCAGATTACTGTTTTAGGTGGGGAATATTTCCCTAGATTTTAGCAAAAAGTCCTTAAACCACCAGTTTATGAGGTCTGAAAGAATATACTAAAGGAAGGACTCACCTCTTCATGTCCTGCTTTGTTCATTCTTTCCGTAAGCAACTGCTACTGAACTCTTCTGGGAGCAGAGCACTGATGTGGATGGATATTTGCTCTGACCAGAACAGAGTTGTTAGATGTCAAACACTGGCCTTTCTTTTCAGTCTGTATTGTTAATGCCTTTTTGCATACTCTGTTTCAAACCATAGTACAGTTTCAGGAATTGGTTTGGTTTCTATTATACTCTTGTGATCCTCCTTGATCTCAGAGAGATGAAAGGCAATATGTGATGGCATTATTTACAGATTAAACAGTTACTTGTAGAATTCTTCAAAGCTGAGTGTAAGTTTAACACTGTCCTGAGAACTATTTTTTGTTCATGCTTTAAATGTGACTCAGAACAGCCCCAATTACATGTATAGTCATGATATATTATAAAAGATTATTTAGCTCCAGAATGTATTCCAGAGCATATAAAAGGTGCCTAGGATTAGATTGTGTAAATAATTCTTGCACTAAAACTCGTCTTTCTAGCAGCTCGTTCAGACCTAATTAAAGTTAGTAGAACCATTCACACTCACTTTGCTGGTGGTAGGATTGAATTCTGTTTCTGAGACTACAGAAGTTTAATGCTTAATGTAAGTAGTCATTGCATTTTGCAAAGGAAGCTATAGAGGAAATACTTGAAAAATGAAGGAGTAGCAAAATGAAAAAGGCTATATATAATATACAATGAAAAAAAAAATCCCCAAGCCTCCAGAGTTTATTAATGAACTGCAAAATCAAAGGAGGAACCCTGTAGCAGTAGTAGTGTCCCAAAGGATACAAATTGCATTGTGAATCAGGATAAAAAGTTCTTTGTCCTAAAGGATAAATGGAAGTAGCTAATAATATGAAAGTTTCATTGTTAAAATTCAGAAAGGAAACCCCAACCTCAAATAGATTCACACCTCCTTCTTCTTGAAGAGTGGTATAATGGATAATTCTATTGTGTTTTAAAAATTTTAAAAATTGTTTCAAAGTGGTTAACAAAAAAATAGGTGTAACAAAACCCAGAACAGCCTACGTATGTTTTGTGTGCTTGTGAAACTTGAAACTTAAACTAATTAATACAGACTTTTTGAAACAAACATTGGAAATAAAGCATGGAAGATACAAAAGCATAAAAGATATCTTGACATGAACTAATATGTGTTAAATCAACTGTACATGATTTACACATATGTGTAAAGCCACATCATGTACCTCACTATTTAGGAAATTCCTTAATTTGGGTTTAGAAATAAATATAAATATAAATATAGTACACCTATATGTGTTTATGTAGACCATACAATCAAAAACTGTCATTTTATTTGCTTTGTAATTCATCTTAGATTGTTGGTTTTAATCTTAGTGAGCAATATCTGTACAAACAGATCTAGTTTTTAGCCTTAGGTGTTGGTCAATCTGTCATAAACTTTTCATTAGGACTGTTTATAGGGAAAGTATGGAGAGAAGTTTTCTGAGCTTAGAACTGTGAAAATGTCCAGGGGAAAACATAGTGGAAGGGTGTGTTTGAAAATCAATTATGTGTTTATTTTTGTGGACAAAGCAAACATCAATGTGGTATATTTTTATAATATGATGTACATTCATAGGAGTAAAAGATATACTTAATGATAAATCAGTTGTCTTTTTTTTTGCTCTCTTGCATATTTCTACCTTTGATTCATACTTTTATATTTTTACTGATATTTCTTTTCAACACTTAGGACACAGAAATACATTTTATAGGCTACATAAGAAATAAAAACACTAGTAATATTGAGTTAATAAATGGCAAACACCGGGCTAGGAAAATATTAGTGAGAAAAATTTCAACATAAATATAAAAAACTTTGATTGGGTTATGGTACAACTATAAAGCACAAGGATTCAATCAGTGTACTGCTAAGTGATTCTTGTTCCAAAAAATTGGCTACATCTTTGGAGTGTTATTTCCCATGGGATTTTTGTTTTGGTTTGCTGTTTAGTTTGTTTCTTTGGGGCTTTTTGTTTTGTTTTGTTTTCTGTTTCATCAGAGAGGTAAAAATTCAAATAGCTAGCATGCAGGCTTGGCCTGAAATCTGACATTAGAACTTGGATAATATGCACTGTTACTGTAAGACTTTTAAATACTTGGATAAATAATGGACACATCATTGTACACACCAGTTAAGTTGATTGACATTTAAATTGTACAAGAAGTGTAAATCTACTGCTCTCCCACCTGTATTGATTCTTTTGCAGATAGAGGAGGAAAAAATTATTTCCAAAATTTGCTATTTTCATATACCTTTATATACCACCGCTGTTGACACTGGGATTGTATGCCCAGACTTGGAAAATAAGTGAAGAATTCTCATCTGAAAAGCTAAAAATATTATTTACATAGTGAAACTGAGATGTAAATTTAAAGAGCACGAGGAAGAATAGTATCTATCTTCACTGAAAGTTTCCAGTCAGATGTTCTATCTTTTTCATAACTTTTCTTTTTGACCAATCTGCCCGTAGTACTCAGGCAATTGTACTACTTGAATATGTTGTAGCCTCTGCTGAGATATGGACTTGTCAGTCTTCTGTGTTCAAATTGTACCTATGTAACGTATTTAATTGATCAACTTTGGGATTTGATTTACTACAGTCTGCTTTCTGGAACGTGGGGTTTTTTTAATGAAAATTGTATGAATAACGTCTCAGTGGTTATCAGCATAAGAGTAATCACATCACTGAGGAGAGATAAATTAGTGGGTAGTAGATAATTGTAAAAGTTAAAGAATGTGATACATTTTATTTGTTGCATGCCTCTGCAGTTTATTTACATAGATTTCTTAACATATACAACTACTCGAGAGAGGAGGTGTGATAAAATGGATGATGTTATATATTTATCATTAATGGAAATGTTGAGGAGGGGAAGAGTGGTTATCTCTTAATACCGAGGGTGTAGAATTTTTCCAGATTTATTAAATAAAGGAATGAAACCCAAAACATACTGTAATTAAATAACAGGGAATTCCAGAATCAGGAAATCAATCAAATGTGGGAATTCATCCCTTTTAAGACATGAAAATAAAATTAAAAAATCATTATTTTTCAAAGCTTGGTCAGAAAGGAAGCAAAAAGAGTGATCTTAGAGCCGCCAAATTGTGTGACCAGTACCTGAAGTAACCTTCCAAAATACCTGGAATATGATTCTTTTGTCTCAGAATTTCAAAGGCCTTGGAAGATCTTTTTCACCAATCTAAGGCCATACAAGTCTTGTTTACACAAAGTACACAGTAAGATATCCAAACTTAGGATAATTTCTCAGGGTCAGAAATCACTACAATCTGAAATATTTTATGAATGCAAGAAAATTTGTCCAGTTTTATAATTTTCAAAAGAATGAACCCCAGGCCCTTCACTGTTGAAGTAAGAAGAACCTGAATGACTGAGCCCTGTAAATCAAGTCAAATTCTTCAGTGATATTTACTTACTGTGTGGCAGTGATTTACTTCTCTCACTTATCAGAATATATTGAAAGAATATGTGGTAAGAAACTTGAAGGACCTATAAGAAAAACGAGTCATATACAGGTTGGGTTTGAAACAAACTCTAGATTTTGTTTTTATGGAAGAAAACTGAATTCTGCCTTAAAGTGCTAGCAACCTGTTAGCAACTAATTCTGTCACCCTTCTTCATTCCAACCATTATTTTAGTTTCCCATTTATTCCATTACATCAAAAATAAAACTGCTAATTGAAACATATAGCATTTACATAAAGCATTTATTTTTTTAACCCCAAATTTCAATGGCAATTACTCCCCAATTCAGTTCAACAAAAGCAAGTTTGACAGAATCAGGCACCAACATCTGGACATAAAATGCTCAATTAGTCAAAAACAGCACACAAAGTTCTTCATGTTCCTTATGACTTTAAGTATTTTAGGTCTGTATTTTTTCAAAGTTTGGCAGTCTTTTATAAAAACTTGGGTTTGCTAACAATGTTGGAATAAAATTACAGGAATATGAGAACAAGGAGATGCATCTTATTTACAAAACAAAACCAAAACCCAAAAAGAATCTTCACAACTCACAAATACAGTTGATCCAATTTCTTTAAAATAAAGCAATACAACACAGCATCTCCTAAGGTGCTTTGAGTGTGATTGCTCTGCAGGTGGCAGTTCTGATATACAACTTGAAAAGATGTACGAAGTATGTAAGACAATTTAAAAGAGACTTTTCAAGAGTTATCAAAACCAAACTGATTTTATGAGTGCACTATTTGACTTTGCTCATTCATGCAGGTTGCATTAGAAAAGGAATGGCTAACTCTAGTTTCCACCCGTTTCCCTTCAAAAACACTCCTGCTCTCAAACCAGCTGCACTGGCCAAAGGTAACATGTCAGAGAAACAACTTAGTCTTCAGTCTTTATTCATTCCTTAAGGATATGCTATTCTGGGGTGATTAATACGACAATTTAGTGACTTAAAAACACAATTACTTTTAGAAGTCTCAGACTTCCTCCTCATCTCCAGATGCAATTTTTCTTTTAGATTTTCTTTAATTTGCTTAATTTTTTCTTTATTTTGGATTTATTTCAATGCTTTACTTCACAGTAGCAGAAAAAAAAGATGATGTGCTTCATCTGCACATTTGGCACTGGATTAAAAATTGCTAGTTGACAAGCTACTTTAAAAATACTAAGATCTGCATTATATAACAACAGCTGAATGTTTTCAGAACAGCTAAAGGTCATTGAACTGTAATGTCTGCTAGATATTTGATAAACTTTGAAGTTTTGGCCTTTTGTTTTTGTAGGGTTTTCTATTCTTATTACAAGCATAGTATTACTAATGTTTTGTTTCCTACAATTAAGAAAAAGGAGTCTTATAAATGTATAATTTATTATATTTGGGGATGTTAAGTGTAACTAAAGTCACCTTTTTGCCCTATTTAGTTAGTTGAAAGTAAGGTCTGTAGTGGGCATATCACCATTAAGAGTCCGTTCAGTTATAGTGGTAAACTCTGCTAACACTGGTGCAGGTTTTCCTGCACATTTTAAAATCAAACTTACAGGGACCATCAGCTGCATTCCTTTTGTTTCTCTTAGAAGTTTTCTAGGCCTTCAGATTCCAGTGAGCATTCAAATAGTTTGTCACCACAAGAAGTTTGGCAGTGTGCTAACAGATCACATTCATACTCAGCAGAAAATACCCATTTTCAAAGCAGGTAAGCGATATTATATTTTTCTTAATTATATTTAATTCATTTGGATTTGACAAAAATAAAAAAGGAGAAGAGGATATTTTCTGATGCTTTTGCTACTTTTGGTTAATGTGGTATTAGTGGAGTTAAAATGTATTTACTTGCTAAAACCAAATATATTAAATTCAGTTGCTATTTTTCATTGACTACCATAATTAAGAATATAAGAGTATACATCTGTAGTTTTATTTATTTAGGTTTGACTATAAATCATAAAACTTCTATTTTTTCACATATGTTATGAAATAGATGTTGAAATAGAGATTTTTAAGAACAGATAAAGATTAAAAGGGATTTCTTACACAGCTGCATTCTGTGAAAGGACTGAAATATGCTTCAAGTAATTGAAATGTAAACATTTCAAATTGATGGCAGATTTTTATTACTCTCCAAGATAAAACCTTCATGGAGTATTAAAATAGATTTTTTTCTGTATCATTTCCAAGCTTCAAAAGTGCCTTTAAAAGGCACAAACAAGTTGCAAAATAACAAAGGCTGCAAAATAGTGTAACCTAGACCCTTTCTCCTTTACTTACCTTTCAGTATTGCTCTTATACTTTGTTTCCAGGTCAGGGAAGGAAACAATGTCACAGCTTTCTAACTGGACAGAAAAAAAGAAATTTTTATTTATGTCTGTAAAAGAAGAGAAAATATCAGAAGAATGGTATGTTAATCTCTTTCACTTACACAGTGACTTCCAGCAATAGGTATAGTATCATTGGCTGTCGTTGCTTGCTTTTTTTAAGTTCCACCTTTGAAGAATCTCTGTTTTCTACCAAAGTAAAAATTATTGTAATTATTTTTGTGTCTGGGAAGCTATCTTAATAAGTTGCAATAATGTAATGTAAAGATAAGGATTGCAGCTATCTCTGTAATTCAGAAAGTTTCATACCATGGATCAGTACTACACACCAGTATTCTTTTCGAAAAGTGTGTTATACCATAATATGCAGCTGGTGTAATATAATACATGTGAAATATTTAGTAAGTTATTTTCTTCCCTTAGGGGTTTTAAGGATATTTCTACTGCACAGCTAATGCTGAAGAGGGCCCATAAAATGAAACCTAAAAAATATGGTAATAAGTGTTTAGGTAAGTCAACAGTTAAAATAATGGTTATATTGATGTAATTTTTCCATTCTTAAAATAGTGTCTCTCTTCTAAAAACGTTGCTTGTTCAACATTAAACATTAATTTGAGTAAAGGTGGAGTATGATTCAGTAAAAATAACTCAGTTTAAATCAACATATTTATATTTTAAAAACCATTCTACTGGATTTTGAAGTTGAATATTTGGCAGCTATGGTAAACAGAAATTTTATTTCTTCCTGTTCATGTGTCTCTTTTTCTAGATGTGGAATTTATATTTCTGCATTTAGTGATTCCTGTATTTTCTTCTTGGGAAAATCTTATGTTAAAATTACTGACTTATGTAAGAACTATTTATGAAAACAGTTCAATATATATGAAATTAAATAATTAAATTTTTTAAATTATATATTTACTGTGGAAATAGATAAAGCTTATCCAGCTTCTCATCCAATTGTGTTCTGGTTCTTCTCAGATACTTCTAATGTCAGTGAGCCTTTCTTAGAATGTTTAATTGTTAATATGATATGCTAATAGAAATGTTGCTGGAATATATTAATGAACATATTAGTCAAATACTGATAGCACAAGAAATATTTCAACATTTAAGAGCCTAGATGATGATAGGACCTAACACTAAATGGTCTTTAGACAATGCACCCTTATTTATATATATTTTGTATCATAAGCAACACTATTCTGCATAACTTTGCAAAACTCTCGTATATTAAGTTTTGAAAATATTGAAAGATGTTTTGCTCTTTGAAGGGCAAAAATCAGCCTACATATATTTAAGCAAAGTGTTTTTCTGTATAATTTTTTCTACTTGAAATACCATGCCAATGACTAAGACTAAATATGATGAAATGATCTATAGTTAAAAAAAAATAATAAAAGGGGTAGGCGACAAAAAGACATGTAATCAGCAAATCATGCTTTGTGGAAATGAGAGTATATGGATAAGAAGTTAAAGTTATTATATTTAAATCTTCATAGCTTTCCATGGTGCCCTATTATGTTACCTTATTAAAAAAAATAAAAAGTAGTAAGTATTGTGTGTGCAGCTGAGTTTTTTTATATAGATTCCATTTTTTGGCCTCTGTGTAATTTTTCAATGAATAAAACATATTAGCTTATATCTTCTTTTCTCCATATGCTGTCTGTCTTATGTTAGTAATTAATCCAGTCATAAATGTCTGATTGAGCATATCAAATTTGCTATCCTATTTTTGTTGTAGTTCTAATGGATTTCTTGGATATGTTTATGTTCACTTTGTTCAGATTATTCAATATGATGTATGAGTGTTGAGCTTTTTAATGTAATGCTTGGAATATTCTCAAAGTATATTGCTAGTTTTAAAAAAATTGAAAAAACTTTCGCCCAATGTTTTTGTAGTTTCAAATTTTCTTCTCTTGACGCTACCTCATATAGAATTTTTTTGTCTTTCTCACTATTACATCAAGCACAAAAATAACCTGTGTATATAATTTGCCTGTATGGAGTTCCCTGTCAGTCATTAAAATCACAGGGGTTTTTTTCACATGAACAGAAAGCATAGTTTCCAGAACCAAAAAATGTGACTGAAAATATTTCACTCCATCTCTTTTTAGTGAAAAGGTCAGCAAACTAACTTCTTTCTCATATGGCACACTGACAGTCAGTCCTTGCTTGGTCAGTAAGGAGCAAATGGATATTATCAATCAAAACAAGTATTTTTATGTTCAACTTATCTTCAAGCTCAGATCTTGTACTAAAAAAAGTGATGCTGATCAAATATTCTCCATGTGAAAAGAATCTCTACATATATAATTATGTTTTCCATCAGGTACATCCTCTGAAAATGGTGAGAGGTCTTTTTGAGGGTCTGGTAGGACAGAGGGACTTCTCAGCATTTAAGTTGGAGTAGATACCCCTTATCCTGAGCTTAGCCAGCTCCAGATAGGAAACTGTACCCAGACCCATTAGGCTACCAGTGTCTTTCTTAGATCTCTGTGTGGTGCATCTCATGCTAGGTGACTTTTAGCAATTTCAGTGTAACTAGGGAGAGAGAGTTCACGCTCATAGGCAATTGCTTTAAGTTTAGCCCTACTGAAGCAGGATCTCCAATAGAGATTGTATTCCTTCTAATATTTAAAAGCAGATTGAAATCCATCCAAATAAGTAGATGTCAACATTTGTCTTTTAATGTTTCCATAGAAGTTACCAACCTATTGCCTTCATCTCCACTGAAATGAGGTTCATTTATCTGGTACTTGCTGACACTGCATGTGGAAGGTTGTAGGATTTAGTTTTAGCAATACTATTTCTTCTTTTGAATTTCCAGGTCTTCAGTGTTATAATTATGATGTTTCCTTTTTAGCTTTCTAATTTAAAATAGTTGAACGCATGTTAACAACAAGAATATAATTTTTTTTGTGATAAAGATTCATACCCACTAGAAAGTAAGTAACCAGCATCCACGTAGAAGTGGGAATTATAAAGTATAAAGAAGCAATTTTTGATGTTATATCTACTTACACATCTGACTTAGAACAAAAAAGTTTTGAGAAAATGCAAAGCAACAACAACTCTAAAGGTTCTAGATACAAATAAATTATAAACTATTCACATTAAACTGATAGCTTTTATGTTGAGATTTCAGTATAATCCCAAACATTGTTTATATAATATTGATCATTCTGTGTAAGGATCTCATTACTTGCAGGTAATTATAAGGTATTGATGGATCTACTAGGAACAAACTAGCTGTCAGAGTATGTTTTCTGCTTCCATATGCTATCAAACTCCTTTGCCACAGACCTGAGATACACAAATGCAAAGTGTTATATCAGCTTGCATTCAGAGAGTTTTACAGTTGCTCTTTAATATTGTCATCTGCTGGATTATATAAATATTATATATTTATATTATAAATAAGACATCTGCTGGATTGGAACCTGGACTGGACAGTCCTGAACAGCTTTGATTCTTAACATACTCAGGTGTGGAAATTTATTCCTTTTTATTTTCCATATAAAACAGTTGCCTTCTACTAGTACAACCATGATGGTGTTCATTTGATAATTATAGAAGTCCACATCTGAGTTAGTCATCTGCATTGTTTTATGGAAAGAAATTTCCTCTTAAAACATAATTCAAAAACAGGCTACTTGAGTCTCACTGTAAAAGCACTTATAGTTCTCCATTGCCTACACACAAAAGCTAGAGTGACTTGCTGAAGTACAGAGTTAAACTCTAGATATGTAGAAGTAACTGAGAAGTATCTTACCTCATATGTCTAGCCACATACCTTCTCAGTAAAGAAAGAAATATGGAAAATACTAGCAAGTGCACTGAATCCTGTGGTTTGTATTACAAGGGAGAGCTTAAAGTAGCATAGCCTTATAATAGGGATTGATTCAGGCAAGCTTTATATTGCATCAGGCCAGTCCCACCAACTAATGGCCTTAAGGCCTGTATGCCCTAATCCTCTACTGTTATGTATGCTTGTTTATATAAAGAAAGTTGTGACCTGTATTGTAATGATACCAAATGTATGCTGTGTCTGCTTCAACTATTTTTACTATACAGTAAGATAATACAAAAAGTGTGGGCAAGAAACCAGAAAATTTGCAGCCAAGTAAAACTGGCATAATGTCAGAAATATTCCTGTTAACCTGGATGCATAACATTCTATAGAAAGTCTAATTCAAAATCTAAATACAGCAGACATTGTTGCACCTCACTGTGCTTAAACATTAAGTGGCTGTGACTTATAACAATCCTACCTTCCTGAAGTTGTCTTGGCAGAATACTACCAAATTTCTTGCTTAACTTGGAATTTCCTTGGTTCTGTGGATTTTATATTAGCCTCTCATAGTTAACTTCTTTTTCTTTTAAGATGCCTGAAAGCTTCTGTCTCCAACACTGGTGTATTACTTCTTGTTTAACCTTTTCCTCTCCAAAATGTTCTCTTGTCAGTGGATCAGGCTCAGCCAGCTTGGGTTTAGAAAAAACAGGTTCTGCTTTGACCAACCTAATCTCATTTTATGTATGACCAGGTAACTTACCTGTTGGATGAGGGAAAGGCTGTGGATATTGTCTACCTGGACTTCAGTAAAGCCTTTGATAATTCCTCCCAGAGCGTTCTGGAGAAGCTGTCTTGGACAGGTGCATTCTTTGCTGGATTAAAAACTGGCTGGATGGCCAGGCCCATGGAGCAGTAGTGAATGGTGCTCCATCCAGCTGGCAACTGGTCACCAGTAGAGTTCCCCAGAGCTCAGTATTGGGGCTGGACCTGTGCAATATCTTAATCGATGATCTGGAGGAGGGGATCAAAGGCGCTCTCAGTAAATTTTCAGATGACACTAAGTTGATCGGCTGGAGGGCAGAAAGGCTCTGCAAAGGGATCTGGGCAGGCTGGATTGATGGGCCAAGGCCAATTACATGAGATTCAACAAGGTGAAATGCTGGGTCCTGCACTTGGGCCACAACAACTCCAGGCTGCACTGCAGGTTTGGGAAACAGTGGCTGGAGAGCAGCCCAAAGGAAAAGGATGCTGGTTAACAACCACTGAACATGATCCAGCAATATGACCACGTGGCTGAGAATGCCAGTGGCAGCCTGGCCTGTATCAGCAACAGTGTGGCCAGCAGGATCAGGGCAGTGACTGTTCCCCTGTACTTGGCACTGGTGAGGCAACACCTCGAGTCCTGTGTCCAGTTCTGGGCCCTTCACTACAAGAAAGACATTGAGGTGCTGGAGCATGTCCAGAGAAGGGCAACAAGGCTGGTGAAGGGTTTGGAGCACAAGTCCTGTGAGGAGTG
Source organism: Orthonyx spaldingii (assembly GCA_013397795.1). NCBI lineage: Eukaryota > Metazoa > Chordata > Aves > Passeriformes > Orthonychidae > Orthonyx > Orthonyx spaldingii. The sequence goes on from VZTJ01006639.1 coordinate 66,768, forward strand.
GCTGAAGGAGCCGGGAATGTTTAACCTGGAGGAGAGAAACCTTAGGGAAGACCTCATCACTCTATACAACCACCTGAAAGGAGGCTGTAGCCAGGTGAGGGTTGATATCTTCTCCCAGGCAACCAGTGACAGAGCAGGAGGAAATGACCTTAAGCAGTGCCAGGGGAGGTTCAGGTTGGACATCAGGAAGAATTTTTTCACTGAAAGTGCAGTTAGACATTGGAACAGGCTACCTAGGCCAATGGTGGAGTCACCATCTCTAGAAGCATTCAAGAAATGCCTGGATATGGCACTTAGTGCTATGCTATGGTTGACATGGTGGTGTTTGGTCAAACATTGGATTTGATGATCTTGGAGGTCTTTTCCAGCCTTCATGTTTCTATGGTAATACTTGATGCCACATAGGTAAGAAAAAAAAAAAGGTTAAGAAGCAGCTGAAGTAGACCTTGATAACCAGAACCAGGACACAATGATAAAGATAATTCATCAAAGTCAGCAAACATTCTTTAGTTCGAGTTTAGAATTTCAGACAGCAATGCAATATTAATTAAAAAATGAAATAAAAACCAATAAAAAGGTCAACCCATCTTCCTCAAACCCACAACCCCAAAACAGATGATCTGTCTTAACAGTCAGAATAAAAATTTAGGGGATATTATTATTCCTTGTTACACATTACATAAATGACCATTGATCTATATTTTCTTAGTAAAAGTGCTACTTCTGTTGTGATTGTCAAGTCCATGTAGCAGTATCTCCTGGGAACTCCAGCCATGGATGAGTTGGAGTTCTAATTGCTCTGCCATTATGGAACAAAATCTGGTCATTCTTCCAAATGAATTTACATTATAAATAAGCATCTGTTGCTATGTGCTACTTTGTCTTATCATCTCTTTAAAGTTGTCACTTTATGTTTTCTAATGACTGGTATTGCACAACAAAAATGAATGGCAAACATTTTAATTTTTCAGTTTCACATATTAACGAGAAGTTTAGGAATGTGGTGCCAGATCAGGCAATAATTATTCCTTCCATGTTGTTTCCATACCATATCTTGTGTTTGTGCAACTTAACTTCTATATTTGGAGGAAGCCAAGGAATGTGCATTAAATTACCTCCCTGGTTTCTAGATTGCAAGCACACATCATCATCTAATAAGCCACATTTAAATGAGGATGCCAGAATCCAGGAAGATATTTCTATGATTTTGAACTATTGGACTATTTCACAGTTCTCTGTGTGAAATCTAAAACATTTGATTGCTTGTCATCAAAGCATCCATGCAGTTCATTTCCCCAGCTCACTCAGAGACTGAAAAGCACTAGTATTATGAAGTAATCTGTGTAATATTGCCTACATTTGGGACTAGATAAAGAACAGGACTTATTTTTAATAACAAAAGAGCTGTAGGCAATGGTTGAGGTGATCCAGGTAGGCACAAATTCAAGTCTGACACTGTGTTAAATCTATATAGATTCCTTAAGTTATTTTGCAAAGATTCAAAGATAAATCTTCTGATGGAAATCTCTTAGAAGAACAGTTTCCATTATTTACACTTCTTCCCAGTTCATGGAAGACTTTATTCCTGATATTTTTGTGCACAAATAAATGTTTGAGAAATCTAACTTGGGACTAATAGCTCTGAGTGACTTCACCAAAATTTTTGGTATAGTTTAACTTTGAACTTGGTGTTTTCATAGAATTGGGTAGAAGGTTGAATTAAGGAAAGATGACATTTTTAAAACATTTTGGAACAATGTCAATAGAACCACGTAGGAAAAAAAAAAGATATTATTTCAGGAACTATTTCAAATTAATCAAAATTACTTTGGAAATTTTCAATTGCATTTTGTCTTAAGAGGTTTTATTTGATTTTGTCACTTTGGTCTTCTGTTGAAGAAAGACACTATTTTCTGTAAATAGCTTAAAGCTGGAAGAAGTTAGAAGTCTTTTTGTTAACACTGTATACTGGATGTTGGAAAAATTACAATTATAAAAAATTTATTTGTAGATTTTTATCTGTGTGTAGAACTTGTATGGCCATGTATCTTAGAACTATACAAAAGACAATAATTCATACTTAAAATATTTTTATATTATCTAAAATTTCAAGGAGAATTTTTAAAGTATAATGTAATACAATTTCAAGGTATTTTAAATCACAAATCTTAATGTGATTCATGGTCCCAAACATTTGCTACCCTGATGAACACTAGTCTGATACAATCTTTTTTGTTAGAAGGCACTTTATCCATTTATACAGAGTGAAAGAATCTACAAACCTGACAATCCACTTTGTGATTAAAATTATCCCATTATCACAATAATTCTAATAATTGACCTTTGAAACTAATGGAGCTAATCATTATTTATTTTGCTTCTTGGATAGTTTCATTGAATTTAGCTAGTAAAAGTGAGTTAAAATTACTTTAAATATGGCGTCCTCTGGGTTAATCTGAAAGCTATAATCATCCTACAGCCACATGAGAAAGGCTCTTGCCAATTTGAGATAACGAAGTGTAAGGTACCACTGATTCTGCCTTGTGAAGAAGGCATGGCCTAAATTACTCTCTCCCCACTTGCCACAATGCCTTCATTAGTCAAGTTTGCTGCTTTGTGAGAGGTTAGCACCATTAAGAACATTGTGTCAACCACATGCTACTGCAGTGTGGGCTGGCTAAGAACACGGTAACATCTTGATGTGTTTTGCCAATGCATTTAGAGTGCCATATCCCATTAGTGATCTTCTCCAGGCTTGTAATTGATCTTCCCATTCTGTGGGAAAAAACTGAGTTCTTAGGATCCCTTTATGTTCCATTAGTTTGTAATTGAAGTGTCTACTACAGCTATGGAAGTCTAGTCAAAACCAATTTACAAATTGTTGTTAATATTCTTAAGAAGTTGCCCACCAGCTTAACAAGACATTCTGGTCCTTTATTTCTAGAAATAAGAAAACCAACAAACAAAAAAGGTATTTACTTTGCTGCAGTATTATCATGGTCTTATAAACTCAATAAATACAAATAAGTTCCCATAATAAGACTCAAAATGAAGCACCAGACATAACTACTCATTTCAATGTAGTCTGTCTGAATGCTCTTTGAGTCTTTCCATAACCTGTTTTCCTGCTCTGTTTGCTCTGGCAGTGTCTCACATATTCCTTTTTTGCTACACTTACATTCTTTGTGAAAATTTAGATACTTCCATTGCCATTTCCACTTTCTTGATAAGCTCCATTGCTTTTTACTTATTTCTACCCTTTTCAGACAGTATTTAGTCATCTTTGTAGACAAGCTTCTTCTGCCTCATTGTTGCTCAGATATTCCTGAGAGTGAATATATCTACTTGGGTTACTGTCTTCTTTTAACCATGTCAAACATATTTCTTTTATCTTTTCTTTGGCATCCTGTTACACATTACCTTGCTCCATGGCATACCCACAAAACTCTGTATACTTTTACTCATCATTGTGTATCTGCTTTTGTTTCTACATTCTTTTCAGTCCCTTTTTTTTTTAATATATCACTGGTTTATTCTGCATTGTGCCCAGAATTTTCATATTCCTTCTAACACACTGTTTCCCTTAAACTCTTACTTTCCTGCTATGCCAAGCAAAAAATTCTTCCTCCACATCAGAAATAGCATGTGAAAATCACCTCTCCTGACTTTTGCATCAGTTCAGCTTTTGTTAATCCAACTTTTTTTTTTTCACCAGTCTAGGAACATTTCTTATCTAGATTTATATACAAATCTCTGCTCATCTTTGCTTCTTTGAGACTTCCAAAGGTAACAGTTAAGAAACTAATCAAGATTTCATACTTCAGCATATAGATCAGTCTACAGATTTCTGTTTTGTTTTTTTTTTTTAATTTCAATTAGGATGGGAGATGGAGAAAGACAAGCTTATTATCTACAAGTGTAGCCTCAAAAATTAAACTGCCTCCTGCTAACATTTTTAGGTGTAAATAACTTGATTTAGACTGCCAAATAATTCTGGACCAAAATTTTTAGAAACACTTCTTGACATGAATCCTGTTAATATTTCTGCTTTAATTCCAAGCTTTAAAACCAGATTTTAAAAAAATATTTTCTACAAATATATGCTTCAGAGTTTATTTTCAATTTGGAGATGAGTGAGCTAAAAGATGAACAATGTTAAAATTCTACAAAGTAATGACTTTGATTCTCAATTGCATGTGTATTTATATGGCTTTATTTTAGAAAGTGTAATCCTTTGTGAACATAAAACCTACTTTTAAAGGCATTTTCATTTATTAAGTGGCTAAAAGGTGAAAAATTGCTTGAAGGAATGAATGAGCCAGGTCTGACCTTTAATTTTAACTTGTTCTTGTCATCTAGACCCAGCTGTGCGCCTGGCGTTGTTCAAAAACAATGAAAATAAACATCTCCCTGTGAAACCACCGGGGAAGACACAGCCTATAAATGCTGGATACTTTGAAGGTATGAGCAAGTATTTCATTTTATGCATATAAGCATATATGTCTTGCAATGTCTTTTTAAACAAGCCTACTCAAAATATTAAAAAATATGCACAAATAGAAGAAGGCAGAAGTTTAAGGACCTTATCTGTTCCTGGGTATCTCAAGTTACAGCAGTGAAACATTTCAATTTAAATTCATTTTGGAGAGCAGGAGGTACTCCTAGAGTTTAATTCAAAAGGAGATGAAGCCTAACTTATTTATGTATTGTTTTGTTATTAAATCTTCATCATAAAAAATGTCAAAGCATGTCACAGAGATATAAAATACAAAGTACTAGAATAAAACTTTGTAAATGAAATATCACTTCAAATTCTTCGTTTAATTGTCACCTTTTCTGAAGCTAGCCATTAACCCCTAAAAGTCCTTAGCATGTTTTTTGGATAATGCTTTCATAAATATTCCCCAAAAATTCACAATTTGACAGAAGGCAATAAAAACAGATTCAGAATGTAAATATAAAATTCATTTTCCACAAATATTTAAATACTGATGTAGCTCTTTTACTGTTGAAATTAATGTTAAAACTCTCCTTGGTTTCCGTACAATTAGAATAAGGCCAAGTCTATTTAAAATGTTCTTGTTGTAAGAAGATAATCATCTCCAGAGACATTGTTTTTATATTGTTTTGATTCCTTTTGCAACTCAATAGTGTACTCAGAAAGTTCTCACCTCTATCTTTTTGTCTTTTTCAAAGACAAAGTCATATGGTATCTGATTTATTCCCAATTTCACAAATTACAAATTCTACTGTATTAAGATTCACTGTATGAAGATAAAAATTAGAATGTCTGAGACAGGTGTGAAAGGAATCTGAGTATACCTGAACTGCAATTCAGTCAATTAACCTATGGAAGCCTAGATTTGCCCCACATTCATGTGTCCATGCTCAAATTTGTTTGGAAAAAATTCTTGGTGAATTCTGAAGAGGAAATATTTTTGCACTATTATTTGCCTTGAATCTAAGCATGAATTTATCTTGACTATAGAGAATCTGTGTATACTGCACCTGACTGAGCATTCTCAGTATCTCATATATGTTTCTGTGGCATATGCTTATATATATCAGAATGCATCATATGCTGAAGAAACAGGGCATGCAGGCTGCCTTTGAAAAAGTGAACGGCCAAGACTAGAAACAATAGTAGGAATGTTCAAAACCAAAACCATGTCAGAGATAAGCCTGATTGCAGGTTGAGTACCCCAAAGTCAGTGTAGGTTTAGCCTAGCTTCCCTACCACCAGTTTATCTGTTCCTGACTGGAAATAATTCCCTTTGTTTTGAAAAGCCAATGTACGCCTTCTAAATATTACTGAAGTTACTTTTTGAATTTATGGAGAGAAGGTACCGAGGCAGATTGGATATCAAAGGGCAGACATAGTGGTGGTGCTCTTAATTATCTTTCATTTCAAGGACCATGTTAATCCTCTGACCAGCTAATAAACAGAAATTTTTTTCACCACTCGTGGATGCTCACATGCAGTCTACTGAGCATTCAAGAAAACAAGCAATACTTTGTTACTTGACCAGAATATAAAATTGTCCTTCTACCAGAAGCATTGCTGCTTCATACATTATGTCCAGAAAATTCTAGGTTGTGAATTAGAAGCAGAGTGCAACACAGAGCATTTATTTATATGTATGTTAGATACCATCAGACAGAACTAAGAGTTTCTAAATTTAGAATTAGTAACACTTTTCACCTGCATAATAACTTCAAAGAGTTGTGCTATCAGTGATGTCTTCCCTTGTTTCCCATTTCCCCTCTCACCTTTTGAGCATTTCTTCCTCTTTTGCCAAGATTTCTTTGGATCTATGCTGTTATTGGAGTTCTTTCTGTAACAAGAAGGTGAAATGTTTTCATTCTGCATCCATAAATCTTGTGGTCATTGTATTTGAAGTCGAGAGAATCCAGACCTGTCCTTTGAGTGGTGGAAATAAACTTCCGCCATTCAAGTCCTTTTACTTTCACAGACTTGCAGTGAGTCCTTGGGTAGAAAATTTGAACTCCAAACCATCTTCTTCATAAACAACTAAATAAAAAAAACCCAAAGAACGTTCTATATATTCCTTCTTTATTTCTTTATATTGGGAAAAGGAGGGGAGAAGTCATAGCATCAACAGCAAAACAACAAGTACACATATGTTATCTGTTAAATAACAGAATCGCTACTTTTGAAAGGGGATGCCCTAGGAAGTGAAACAATTAGAACAGTTTTAGATTTTCAAACTGGAACACATCATGGTAATGAATATTTAAGAATAAATCTAGTTAAAATGTATGATGAATGTCTTTTGTCTTCATCATGGTTGTGTGTGTAAGAGCCCAAACAAGACAAAAAGGCATAAGAGGTATAAAAATGAAGAGTGAAAAGGAATGAGTTTATTACCTGATGCTTTTGTGTTCCTGAGATTATTATTGTCATTATTTGCCTTCTTATTTTCCTCCTACAAAAATTTTGATAAGCTGATAATGTAATATGTTGATAACAAATTTTGAAAACTTGTGCATATCTTTAATCCCATAGGATAATGCACACATCTCTAAATTGACAGACACGTTATAGGAAAATACATTTTCAAAACTTGAGTTATTTATTCATAAATATTTAAAATTTATTAATAATTTTTTATTACATTTTGGATGAGTCATCATGCTTTACTCATTGATGTTAGACAAATCCCCACCAGGGACCATTATTTCACATTTGTATCACAGAAGTTAGTCAGAAATAAACCACTTTGTAATACACACATCTTGCCAACAGCACGAGGAAATTTTGTTCTCACAGAGAAGAGCTTGCCATTTAAAAATACAAGCAGCATGTGAAGGCACAAACCATGGGAATGTAATTCATTGCATTACTGTATATGTACATGTGTAAATACATTTACATACAATACGTGTGTCTATACCCACACAAATATACGCATATACCATGAGTAGATATTCAATAAGCACAGCACTTATGACTCTTTATTTGTATATTTTGAAAGGAAAGTAAATTATGAATAAGTACTCTCTGGTAATTACTAGTATCAACATGCATTTCGTAATCCTAACACTTTCTGTCAATGCAGTTTCAGTTTCTTTAAAATTAATTTAATGCATGTGGTCATTGTATTATACAGATTCATTAAAACTATTTAAATAAATAATATATTTGAGTCTTTATTATATATTGTGACATTAACTTGAGTAGGTTGTAAAATAAGCCACGGAATATGCAAGTGTAAATATGTATTTACTGTTCCTCATAACAAACTATACCCTGATCAAAAATCTGAAGACAGATGAAAGCCTGACTTGATGTACTCCTGATGATTTGCTGGATGTTTCCTGGAACTATGTATATTACACTGCTTTCTTTGGTGTGATAAGGTTATGCTTCCATCATGGTTGTTGAGTATCATTTAGTGTCAGGTAGCTGACAAAAAAATATGCCTTCTTTAAGGAATATTGTGGTTCAAGGAATATTCTTGGAATATTTGTGTGGTTTGTAGATGGTGACATTTCAAAGATCTCAAAATTTTGGAAACTTTGTAAGGAACACAGATAATTGTCATAATTTCCTAATTTGCATCAAAGCATATTTTTTAGAAAGCTTTATGACTGCTTGTCCTCTTTTTGTCTGAAGGCTATTTCAGTTGTTAATTTAATGTAAAATAGTCTTGACTGTTTTGGGTAAAGTACCTCAGGAATTGAAGGAAAAATGTATCCTTGACTCCTCTTGGGAAGTTCCAATTAGTCCTGTCTGAACGTGTAACAGACCATCTCTGCCATTTGTGGGTCTGTAATTACAGGATCTGTAATTTCATTTACATAGATGAAGGATACTTTTCTAGCCAACAGTGTGAATGCTTAGTCCCAGTACAGCAGCTGAAAGCTAAAGAATGAACCCTAAGGCCAAGCACATTGTTTTGCTACGAGCTTTGCAAACAGTATGTGTCTTTTTGGGTTCTCTTTAATCCAGTTTCCTCAATAGTTTTGGTGGGTTATCCAAATAATTTTTGTTCAGTGGAATGGGAAGCGGAATTCCAGTCTGTAGAGCAAGTTGGCAGAATGCAGTAGATCGGCTGAAAATCCATTCAAACTATCCAAGTATTATTTGGATAGGATTCACTTTATTCACAGAATTTCATAGACTGTGCTCTATTTAATTTTGTAGGTTAGGTGATTTATTGGAATATATAGTATATTTATTTTTAGTCATATCCATATCCATCAGTGACACACCTATACCATACACTTCAAAGTGAAAACAGTGCAATGCGACTTCACCTAAAAATGTGCACTATGATTTATGCCTGGAAGTTTAACTATGTTAAAAGTGCTCTGGGCTGTGTTTACAAGATATGCTTGCTGTAGTTTGGGAACCTGTAGTTCTAATTGGCAGTACTGTATTTCCTGTCATTTTATGCTCATGGTGACTAAAGAAAATGTAATGGGTATAATGTTAAGACTGATTTCATCAATACAAATTTGATAATGAATAGATTATGTTTCTCAGGTGACTTTTAATTAGGGCAATATTTATTTATTTCTGTTGAAATTGTCGGTAGAAATAACATTTATTTTTCAAGAATAAGAAGTAAAATGAGCTTGTGATTATGTCATATGATTGGATTATAAATATCAAGGAATCCACTTAGTCATCTGTTTTCTAGCTTTCTAATAGTTCATAATTATGAAGCTCCTTGTAGTCTCAAGTGAAAAGTATTGCAAAAGATTCTTATAGATTATTGTTGCTAGTGATAATTGAAAGTGCAAATGTGAGACCTTGGAAACTTGGAATTTAAGGTTAGCTATTAGTTAGTTCTGTGAGTTCATTAAAATATTGTCGCATCATGATCAACATAGTTTCTTAGACTTTCTGTATTATAAAATATGAATACATTGGAAAAAAAAGTGTGATATTTAATAGAATTTATATTGATTCAAATCACTGATGCTTGACAAATCACATCTGTATGACAGTTAAGAGAAGGTACCAAGGCTGGAATACTAATATTAATCTTCATGCGGGCTTTAAATGTTTTGTTGTTTGTTATTTAAAAGCATTTAAAAAGACATTGAGCTATAACTGATAATTTGTGTTAGTTGTTTTCAACTTTACGAAATTAGCTGTTTTCAATGGAGAAATATTAATGGCATCAACTCCCAGGAACTGCATTGTTTGAAAACATCCATTTCTGAAGTAAGTCATCTTTCATTGATCTGTTGTCTCAAGAGGATTAATAACCACATTTGAAATCTCTCCTTGCTGTAATTCTACAAGTTGAATTGCCATGTTTACAGTATTACAGCAACTATTACATATCTCCCAGGCTCTAAATTTGTATGCCACATTAAGGAAGCAGTTTCTAATCCATACAGCACTGACAAAAATGGCAAAATAATGAATTTTCAGAGAATGTTAGATCTGTCCTGAAATGTAATGAAAATGTGTTACAGAAACTTGTAGTGCGGAAGGGGGTCTATCTTTTAAAATCATAATTCTATGGCTTTGTTTCTTATTATTTAGTTTGAGCTCACACAACAGAACTCTCGCATTGAAATATTTTCTCATTTTAAGGAATTAATGGCTCTCCACCAGCCCTTCAACATGTAAAATGAGTAGGTTACTTGTGTCCAGTACATCCAAAAAGAGCCAGGATAAAATAAACATAAGGAGTTGGATATCTTGGAAAAAATCTGTCATGGGTTTGGGTTAATCATCTCCAGAAGAAATTCAACTTGATGCCTGAAATGTAAGACTTCTTGGAGAAAGCAGTAAAGCCTGAGGCAGTGTTGATCTGAAGGAGTGCTCTCCATGGGTCAGAGCTGCTCTGCTGGCAGAGTGCAAACCCAGTTCACAACAGCGGTACGCTGAAAACTTGTAAAGGACTGCAGGGGCCTTACAGTGCACGCACTCAAGCTTCAGTTACATAGTTCTACTGGTCCAGTTTCTTATTATAAAATAAAACTGAAAAATAAAATCTGTGCCTAATTTTCTAGCCTCCTGTCTGTCAATGATAGTGTAAGATTTTTGCAGTATTCATGGAGTGAAGCAATCCTGAAATTAAGTTTAAAAATAAATACATAAAACATAATTTATGTGCATTTATGCAGTGCACTTCAGTGTCTGAGTATTTATAAATTTTCACTTTCAGTGACCCAAAAAAAAAAAAAAAAAAAAAGGAAATTTCTATTTGCCTGAGGTTCCTGAACAGGAGGTACTTGCCATAGATACATACCAACTAATATTATGAATTCTCTTTGTGGTTCTAGTCTTCAGGGTTCCTGTATTCATATGTTCAATGTTTCTGACCACATATTTCACCTGCCTGTGTACTTTCTCTTTGTTCCTGACTCTGGTGTTTTGCAGACTGTTGTAATTTGTGGTGGCGTAAGGATTTTATTAGTGCATCAGATGTAAAAGTGGTCTCTAAGCTAGAGAGTGTGTTTGTTTGTTCCAATAAACTTCCAAAACTAGGATTTTATGCAATATATAGATAGTGACCTGTGCTTTCATAACATACTAATTTACCAGTTTTTACCAACCTAAGAGGAACTGCACACAAGAAAATAAACCTTGCTGTTCTTTTGCTTATAACTACCCAGTGATGACTTCAGTAGATAGGGGATTTCACCAAAAATGTCATCGGAGGTTAAAAACTACTTTTTCTCATTGTTGAATGAGATTATATAATAGTTCAGATAGTTTTATTTGCACCTCCTGCAGTTCTACAGTTCTTTTTTCTCCTTTTCTTGATATTTTATGTCCAAAATCTTTGTAGTGTGATATCTGCATCTCGGCCAATGTAAATGTAAACAAGTTGATTCCACATTCAGATCCACAGCTTTTAATACTGCATAAGGCAATCATTTTAGATGAATAGATCCCTGAGTACCGAAGCATTTCAAATCCTTTTTCATTTGACCATTCAGTGACCTGATAACTATTTCCTGTCCCTAAGTAAGGTCATGACCCAGGCCTTAGAGTGCAAAAGACAGATAATTTTAGCAACAAGTTAAATCCAAATGGATTTGGTTGGAGGGGGTAAGGGAGAATAGGTTTGGTTATACTCCTTTAAAATAAAGTGTTACAAAACTTGTATTTATGCTCTGTTAAAAGTAATTGTTGAATTTATTGATGTCTTGTTTGGATGCCTGGGGACTGTGGTCGATATTGGGGTGGTTTGTTTATTTGCTTTGCTTTCACTGAACAGTACCCCATAGATTTTTTTTACACTTCAAAAAACAATTGCTAATGAAGGGGTCATTAAAAGTGCATATTCAGATATATTCAAAGTGTTTTCCAAAATTAGTGTTTCAAACACTAAAATCATATTACTATTCAAATGGTTTTTAAACATAGGCCACAGACTGTGTCTGTAAAAATGTCGTGGACGTTACATTGCACAAATGTTCCTCTTGCAAAGGAATTTCCATTTGGTATGATGCTATGAATAAGGAATATAATGTCATCTTTGAAATACTTTATAGGTACAAATCTTGCTTCATTTGGAATTCATGGCACGTTTTGAATCACAATTAAAAGAATGTTTCCTGTAGCTATAGATTTTAATAACTGCATTATTCTAGGCATTTTCAGAGATAAAGTAAAGGAAGGTGTTCACACCAGAGCTTTTAGTTAATTTGAAAATGTAGTTTATTAAAGTTTGCTTTAAAGAAATGTCTTTTTTCCCTATTCTATAATGGGAACTATGGTATTATGGAGAATTAGTATTATCAATGAGATCAGAGATCTACAGCATTCCAAAGAGGCCTTTTTCACAAGTTTAATATTAAACACACATTGAATTGTCTTTCTGTTTTTATAACTAATAATGTTGTTGTTCAGATGCATCATATGTTTTGGGAGTGTGCAGTATTTTTCAAGCAAAATATCAAAACAAGGTTCTGAAATTGAAATACAGGTATCTAAAATTTTATGCTGTTCCATACTAACTCTTAGAGCAAAGTTCTATACCTTTTACAAATTTCATGTAATCCAGAAATGAATGTCGTGGACCTACATGATTTTACAAGGAATTCCAAGTAACTCAAGTATTTTAATGAAAATGTACAATCATGCAGCGATACCTGTGTAACTTTTATGGTGTGTTATTTCTGTAATGTACATTTTCAAACTTCATAACTTTTCAGTTCAATTCTTATCAAAACACGTTAGCAATTGCTTGAAGTTTATAGGTATGTGCTAGTTTGTTGTATGCACTACAGATGTTTTATCTGCCTTGTGAGTATAAAAAAGGAAGAAATAATGAATTTTGCAGTTACATTTTTTTTCTCAAATTGGTAAGAAAGGCTGCATTTCGAGATAATATTTTTGAATAAAATTTTGTTTACATGACATTCTAGAATAGTTCTTTCTTTGCAGGTTTATTGTAAGATTCACAATCCAACATGGATGCAATTTCATAAATTACCGCATTTGTAGAATCTTGTAGATAACCCAGTCCAGACAATGAGATAGAGAAATCCAAGTATCCAGACAAAAGAACTTCACTTTCGCAGTCGTCATTTAAAAGTACATTATCAATAACTGTAATTTTTTAAATGGTTTTAAATGCACATTATCAGGCTTACTAAGACTCTGACTGTGGAGAGACATTTCTCTGAACCACATGCATGCTTTTTGTTTTCTGATAAGAAGCAAGATCAGCAGTTTTCACTTTATGAAGAGATCAGTGATCTCTCGTGTCAAAGATAGAATGTGACTTCTAAAAAGGAGGAATTTAAACTCTAGTGTGTATTTTGAAGTTAAGTTTACTGAGTATTTGCGTTAGTACCTGATGTATATTTTGTAATTGAGAAATTAGCAGTGAATGTAAAAAGAAAGGAGGCTATGTGCTAGTAAGCCAGAAAGTTCTGATTTAACCTACCAATGACCTGGCTTTGTTTGTTCAGATGACAGTTCTAAAAGTGTGCAGAGAATATTCCCTTTTAATACAGTTTTTTGCCGCAAGCCGTGACCTCACTGCCTGTTGGGGAGCAGGTCTGAATTGGCCCTTTCTCTGATATCGTGACATTGCTTCTGTTGCCTCGATTGTGACCTCTGATTGCATGATACCCCTGAGAGTTCAATTTAATAAGCGTGACTCCTGACTCTTAGCCAGGTCTGCCTTCTTAGGTTTTGTCAGACTCTACTTGTATTCTGGGCTACGTATGCTAAAACACTGCATAGGCTGTCATCATACTATGTGAGTTGTGTGCACTGTATTCAAAATTCTCTTTCAAACGTCTTTCATTTATTGCAAACGGAAATGTTTGTAAAATCTTCCTTGGAATAAATTGTAGAAGTTGCTTCTTTCACATTTATGGCTGCTTGGAATTTTTGGGTTTTATACCTTTGTACAAATAGTTACTACTATTTCACTAAATTACTAAGCATGTGTGTTATCCATGCATCATTCTAATTTCTTGCTTCCAAATTTTATTTCCTCTATGAGACTGTTACATATTTTTATGACTTCCCATACAGTATGTTTGCTCATTATAGAAATATTAGGGACAAATCCCTTTTTCTCATTGTATAATTAGTACAGTCACACAACAAGACAGTTCAGAGGAGCACCCAGAGCACTGTAAGCTGTAGTGACCCAGGACCAGTCAGGTGAAAGCTGAAGAATCTGTTTGGAATCCAGGAGAAGGTGAGTAGAATTAAGACATTTTAAATAGCATTGAAAGTAAGTTTTCTTGGGTTTAGTGACAATCTTGCTACATCATTGCATTCTTTTCTCCTGTTTTCCTCCTCTTCTAGTTAGAATGCTGAAGAAGAGTCTGTTCTGGGACCTGGATGCCTTGAGGGTGATGATGCTATTCAGATATTTCTCCAGTTTTAGTGCCCCTTGATGCATTCACTGAACCAGAATATGGAGACGTTCAAAGATTGAAAGAAAGTTTCAAGAACTGTGGTACAAGTTATAGACAAGTTTCTGTATTTACTTACATGCATTTTCTGTATTCTTATTGCAGATATGTACCCATTTCTGTAGCCTCTGTATCAGTACCCCTAACTTAGTGCTTCTAAAAATTTTGTCTTTTCAGAAGAGCAGAAAAATCTTGCTGAACAAAATAATGCTTTTGGACATTTACTTTTGTAGTTACATTAAAAACAATTCTGTAAATATTGCCATTTAATATTTCTTTATTTCTTGAACTGCTTTAAGGAATTCTGTTAACCTTTTCAATCATTACTTTTTATTAAATTTTTTTATTTTGTATGAAAACTATATTAGGATCTTTCTGATAAAACAAGTTCTATATAAGGCAGAAAGTGGGTATTTTCTTGTTACACTCAAACTTGGCAATGACATACTATTCCTTCTTCTTCATGACAGTGACTGTTACAGTAGAAGTAAAATCAAGTAAAATCAAGTAAAATCTTGGTTTGGTCAGTCCTTTTTCTTTTTCTTTTTTTTCTTTTTTCTTTTTTTTTTTTTGTAGACAAATTCTCATGTAAGATTGTACAATTTTAATAACTCAATTTAGTCTGTAAGGTTTTAAAGTCATAGTGTAATCATCTGTTTCCTTCTTCTGGAGTAAATAGTATAAGATTAACTACTGAATTTCCTTAATCGCAAGTGAGAGTTTGCCTAGCTAATTGAAATTTATGGGATTTCACTCCTCTCTGGATCAGACCTTAATGCTCTGTAAATTCCTGTGCAATTTGCAGGAGATTAGATCATCAGCTGCAAACAAGAAAAGTTACAAGTGAACAAGTGTTTTAACCTGTTGTTAGACAACTGGTAATACAAATTACACTTTTAAATTAATTAGTTATGGCTGTTTTAAAAGCTATTGCAAATATACACAGAATGCACATGAGGCAAATTCACCTATTTGGAATCATCATGGTATTTAGGTTCTTGTCTCCTTTTCAAACAGATTTTATATATACATATATAGAAATACACATGTAAAGTCAGTGAGTTGGAGAGTTTGGTAGCAAGTTTAGGTGAAAAGTTTAGTAAAAATAAACTAATTTAAATATACCTACAATAAGCATAAACTTCAAACTCAAGATTAAGGACAGTAATATTATGTTCACAATTAGAACTAAGGGGTTTGTGTTCATCTTCCCACTGAAAAAGGATCTGAATAAAGTTATAAACAAAATTCTATAAAAGAAAGGGAGGAGTCAGGGCTAATTTATTCCTTTTTCAACTGATTTCTTCATTCAGTAGGTGAATCATTCAAACCTTCCCTGCATGGATAGAAAAAAACTGTGCCATTGTAACTATTAATGATCCAAAATCAATAAAATGAAGTCCGTTTCATACCTGGGGATACCCTTGAATACATGTTGGTTTCTCTACAATTGTATACAGTGTTTTGATTCTTGTTAGTTTTCATGTGTTTACCAGCTGAAAATTTCAGTTCAATTAATGAAGAAATCTGTGCTAATACTATGCTCTTTGAGATATATGTATTGAGAATTAACCTGGGGCAACTCTTAGGCAAATTGTGGTTTTCTTTTGCTTTTTTTGCCTGACCTTCTTTACAAATGGAAGTTATTTTTTTAATAGAGCTTTAAGACACTGACATTTCATATTGTTTATTGTCTTCCATGATGTATCGACCAATTAAGTATAACTTAATATGAAGAATTAGTACTTTTTTGTCTATATTTATTTATAGACATTATAAGTTTTGTGTTTATGGCTGTTTTTAAGTTGAATGTAAATATATAAGAATTGCACATAATTGGGGATTAACTCATTTTAGATGTAGAGTCTTAAGAAAAAGACTCAGAGTCTGAGACTTTTTTTTCCATTTAGTTCAATGAACATTAAATCAAGTCTTGTTTATACAATGTTTGGCATAATGCTGGGCCTGATCTTCAGTGTTACCTCTTGGTTTTGCTATGATTAAACAGCAGCCTTACACTTAGTGTAGACTTTGTGTGTGTGTATTTGATAATGTAGAATAGTTCTGCTATTACACATTACTGTGCTGACTGTGTTGTGAATTGTTGTCACAGTATGTTCACCAAATACCAATAGATATTTCAAGTCAACATCCACAATTAAGCCAGAGATAGTTTTGCTCAAACAAAGTAAAACCCTTTTAAATTGAAAAATATATATTTTGATCTATTATATATATATCATGTTAAATATATGGTATAGATAGAATGGATATTCAATCCAGAGGCATTCATAACTAAACTACATATTGACGTTAGTACAATTTCATTATTTCACTTCCAGTGTTGCTCTGCATTAAGTACCAATCATGCATGGTACTTGTGCACATGATATGTGTTAATGAACATGGGTTCTTAGAACAAGTTGTATTATTCAGATAACTTTCTAGAAAAAATATGTATTCTCAAGAGTAAACATAAGAAAGACTTTTTAAAATTAAAATTCTGAAACTGTGACACAAAATTACATGTTTTAATTACCTGTTCATAGAAAGTATGAGACAATTATTAATGTGATGTAAGTCAGCTTTACTGACTAACTGCATGCTGCTCCCAAGTAATGATGGGTTTTTGTTTCTTTTTAACACTTGACATATATATCTTCTTGTCACATAGAAGCCTCAAATTTTTATTTTGAACAAAAGTTTTGTTGGGTTTGAATTTTTCAATCCTTTTCTTGTACTTTTAAGTTCTTCACTACAAACAAAACCTACCTTAATGCTTGTCATACTCAATAAAATTGATTGTATTGTGCAGTTTTTGCCCTCTTTATAGTGAACAACACAGTAGTTAGACCTCCTGCACTCTTACAAAATGTTCTTTTGTACTTGTTATTTTGGAATTCCTTTGGAAGATCTTATGTCTTAAATAATTTTACTTGGTTTATTGAATTTGGAGAAAGGTATTCCTCTGATTTGGACTACATATAAAGTGATAATCTCTTCTTGCTTGGAAATAGCATTTCATTACTGAGCAACTAAACACTTATGTTGAAGTTCTTTCTTGCTTCTGTCATTTAATTTTAAGAAGTGGGAATGGATAGAAATAAAATGCATCAAAATATTCTGTTAAAAAGGGATTTTTATATTATACATCTCTTATTTTTCTCCTCAACAGTATAAAATCCTCTTTTCAGTAGAGAACATCCATCATTATGGGGTTCACTAATTCCAAAGTTTATGAGAAAAACTAGAGATAGGGTCTGTACTAGGCAGATTTGGAATTTGAGACAGAAATTTTGTGAGAGTGTAGGCACTAAGGATAAACATAATAGGCTCAATCTACTTCCATCTTATTTATACCTTACATTTACTGATGGATAACTAAGCATTGAAATGCTGAACATACTATTTGAAAATATTTTTTTACTTCTCTTGATTTCTTTGGTACTTCATGAGCCTTGAATGTCCAAACAACTCTTGGCAACTCTTAGCTGTACTCCAGATTTACTTCTCAGCAGTGCTGTTAATTAAATTTGTCCATGCAGAGTAGCTGAAGTGAGTACTAAATAGACTACAGAACACTGTTCATAGAAGACTACACAAAAGAATAATGTGAAAGTATGGTATAGCACTGTAAAGTCTTTTGTGTTCTTTTTGAATCTGTAAACACCTGAGTGGATCCTGAAGCATGCTGATTGCAGGTAGAAGTAGTTTACATCAGGAACTCTTCTCTTTCTCTGCATGTGGGTAGAGTATCACCTCTGTAGTTTCTTCATTTTTGTAGAGTTGATCTTTGGTTTTGGCAGGGATGTTTTTGGGGTTTTTTTTTAAGATCCAGCTTCGTTTTTCAAACATGAATCAATTCCATATTCAAACAGTCATAAATTAGCAAAAAAAATTAAATTAACAATTGCCTTTATGGCAGCTTCCTGTACATACCAGGTAAAATAGTTTTTTAGGTTTATACATCAATGCAGAAAAGTGTCATATGTCTCAGGAAATATCATAATATGAAAATGCCATTGTTATGAAGGAAATTTTAGAAGATAAATAAGAAATGATATTTAACATAAATGGAGGAGGACAGGAAGTGATAACAACTGATAAAAGTCACAAAAGTTTGTCAAATTGGAAGGAACGGTGTTTAATGATGTCTTGATGTCAGTGCTAGGAAAATGAACCTTATGAAGCAAGTCAGGTGGAAATGTACCATGTTACAAGAGTAAAAGACATGAGCATTTTAATATGGAGTGGTAGTTTGCAATGTATTTCTATGATCAGAGGGTTGCCATAGAAGAGGTTAAGTAATCAGGAGATATTGGAGGAACTTCTTTGGCACTACTGGAATATTAATAGAGAGAAATAACTTTAAATTATGTGTTTTAAAATTACACCATTTGAAGATGAAATAAGACTTAGATTTGCCTCAATGGGGGAAAAAGAAAAAATTGAGTATAAACAGTAAGCCAGGGACAGATAAATAGTAGTGGTGTATTCTGCAGGGGCAAGAACAAGTTGCAAAATAGGAAATAATGGGAAGGTACAAGTATGAAATCCTGTTTTCCTTGAATTCAGAAGCTGAAATTCGTATTTTTTCAGTGGTTTAGGAATCTCAACTAAAGGATTCAGCTTTTGCATAATCTAATAATAAGACATCAAAGAAAGAACACAGAAAGCACAGTCTGAAATATGATAACTGCTGAAACAGAATTAACTAGTTGATGAAGACATTAGAGAAAAGGAGGTTTGCAGATGGAAGAGTAATACAGTAGGCCATATTTGTAGTTTGAAAAAAATATAAAATACCTGGTGAAAACAGAAAAAGGGACAAGTTTTATGAGAAAAACCCCCTCTTTTAGATTTTTTTTCCTTTCAGTAGCTACTTTTATAATTTTTGAAAGACATTCTCTTGTACATTGATCAGTGCTCCCATGTTCAAAACTCCGTATTGATTGATAACTGATAAAGTATTTGATAAAATATTTTTTAACATCAAAAATGTTGTAGCTCATAACCTGATGTGGTATTCTTGTGATGAAATTCTATTTCATCTTCTCTTCAGCTGTGAACTCACTCAGACACTACTATAAATATTTTTATTTTATTCATTTTGGTCCTAGAGATGGAAGTCATTTTAGTCAAAAGTTACTCAGATGAAAAAATACCTTCTAAAATTAACTAATCTGCCAAAAGAAAGTGTTTT
Source organism: Orthonyx spaldingii (assembly GCA_013397795.1). Taxonomy (NCBI): domain Eukaryota; kingdom Metazoa; phylum Chordata; class Aves; order Passeriformes; family Orthonychidae; genus Orthonyx; species Orthonyx spaldingii. The sequence continues at coordinate 86,347 of VZTJ01006639.1, forward strand.
TAAGGTAGAAATGTATGTACCCCATCATCTGAAAAATCCAGACCTGAGTTTTAGATAAACATTATCAGGAGATGCTATAAGTTTTAGTAAGAGGAGCTCCATACCAATTACTGCCATATGATGCTGCCAACTGCCTGGAAGCCATAAATATATATATACATATATATATATGTGTGTGTGTGTGTGTGTGTGTGTGTGTGTGTGTGTGTGTGTGTGTGTGTATTTCTGCTATATATGGACTNGTGTGTGTGTGTGTGTGTGTGTGTGTATTTCTGCTGTAAATGTAGTCACGGAATACCTGTAAGCATGCTAAAGACCAAGACCATTGTAAATATCATTGTTTTTCCAAAACAATTTGGGGCCTGTTGTGATCGCTATGTTATGGATGGGAGTATTTAGTGACTCTTGACAAAGTACACTTCTGACAAATATATTAAGCGCTCTGTGGAAAAAAGGAATTCCTCTCATTTCTCTTACATTCTAGTATATGGGTGGATTTTGGGGGTGAAGGGCAGTGGGGGTTGTAGTTTGTTAATTATTGAGGTGTTTCTGTTTCCAAATACTTCAAATTTTTGCCTTAATAGCAAGAACAACTCGTGTCATTCTTACTTGATGTTCTGTGTGTATTATACAGACTGTGAGAGAAATAAGGTTTTTTTTGTTGTTGCAACATGGAAAAAATGAGATAAGTTGGAGTTTAGATTTGGGATTTCAAGGTAATTTATAAATGTGTATTACAGACATTATTTAACCATATAGAAGACAGTAGAAATTATAAATCTTCACAGGGTAGATAATTTTAATTCTCAATAAGAATATTTTTTGTAGATTTTGTACATTCATATGCATACATACACACATATACACCCATAATATATATTGCTGACCAGCAATTTATGCCACAATACTGACAGAGAAGAAAAATTTAATGTATTAATAGCACAGACAATAATTTTATACCCAAGTTCAGCTACTTAATTCCTATATTAAGAACATCATTTCCAGAATACATACTGAGACAATTAACTGGTCACAGACTTTTTATATTAAGACAGGAAAATGTAGAATGCTGAAGAGTTTCCAAGCCCTTCTTTCACATATTAGGTCTTATGTTTCTTAGTCTTTTATTTGTATTGTACTTCATATGAAGCAAGGTTTGAAGTGATTTAAATCACCTTCTAAACACAAGATTTGAAAGGTTCAATACAGTGCAGACTTCTCCATGTATTTCAATATCAAGAAGCATGACATATGAAAGTTACACCTTTTATCTTCCCATCATCAACAAATAGATTTGGGAAAAAAATTACTGTGATGAATCAGGTTCTTTAGCATCCTCTTGCTTATAAATTGATGAAGAAGTAGAGTAATTGTCATTTACAGCAACCAGGATTGGTATTTTCCAGACACAGAACTTGAGTTCACCCTGAATGCAGACATTGTGTAACCATTCTCCTTCCTTTTATAAGCCTGCTTGTTGTTGACAGCACTTGTCCTAGCAGTGGGAAACATGGGTTTCAGGTATCCCTTATCCTGATGGGATTTGAATCTCCAGCTTCCACATGCCAAGCTAGTCCCTTGGCTGTGTTTCAGTCCTCTTTTAACAGTGACAGCTACAGCTGAGAGCACAGGATTCATCTATCTTTCTTGAAGGAAAACCTATAAGAAGAAAACTGACTCCATGTAGAACTTAGGGCCCTTCACCCGATGTAGTTCATAGATTCTTTGCCCTTCTCCTTTAGCTCACTTAATGGATTATCCAGAGATAGTCTAATTTAAAGTACATAATAGCATCCATATTTTAAACTGAATGTGAGTCGTACTGTCTCAGAGCACACTCGGCAAAGAGATTGGACAGATGAAGGATGACATTTTTCTGGATCCCAAAGTTCAGGTTCTTACAGATTTGCTTGTGGATTTGGTGACCCAGAAAAGAATTTGTTACTTTCCTATAATACTCAGTTCCAAAGATATTTCAGGTGCCCAGGCTTTTCTAAGTCCTCTCTATTTAGATGCTCAAATTTTGTAGGAAATTGCCAGTAGGTGGCCCTGACTGCTGCATTGTATCTGGCCTAGAGTGCAGTATCTGTGTGGATGATTATTTGGCAACACCTAAAAAACATTACTCTATTCATGCTAAGTGTAAGACAATTCCAATCTTAAATTATTAACATGTGTGTCATGTAAAAAAAAAAAGGTCAAAAAGATTGAAGTCTTAGAAGCAATAACCTAATGAGGGTATGATACTTTAAATACCTCTGAAATTAATTTGGGTTTCGATGCCTTCTTTGATGTGTTTCTATTTTCTTTGATAGTCTTAGAGTTGTCTGCATTTAACAATTAAAGATTATGGGTCTGATCAATTTCAAAGATGCAGAAAGCTTACAGCTCTTTGGAACTTCTGTGAGTGTTAATGCTTCTACAAAATCAGGTCTGGGTTTTTTAAAAAGACACATAACCCTAATTTAAGAAAGCTACCAAGCAAATGCATGTTAATGATACTGATACACCAGATTCTCAAATGTGTGATGTTCGTAAGTGGAACAGAGAAGTGATAATGCAGTGGTTTAATTCATAACATAGGGATTTTTGGTAAGAATTAAATAGCGAGATACTACTTCTAAAAAGTAAGAATATGGGTATGTTCCAAATAAGAAAATAGAATACAGTTTCCTGCAACATTATAAACAAATTATTGAAGAGTATCTGCCCATTTGAGAAAAAAAGCCACTATTAACACTAATATGGAACAAGAATACCCTGTCTAATAGCATGTGTAATTTTAAGGAAGAAAACCCTATTGTGTGCACTTTTATCTTGGTCACATTTTTGTTTGAATCATGTTTCAATACTCAACATGCAAAAATAAAAATAAATGAAAATAAAAGTTTATTGGATAAAACAAGTTGTGGTCCAAACATATTTCAATCAAAAATTGAAACTGCAACTAAGGAAAATTATTAAAATAATTTTGGAAAATAATTTCCCAAGTTAAAAGTATTCATATTTTTTGTAAGCTTCATTATAGCTTATTGTATGTTCATCTCCTTTCAACCATTGCTGACACACAGACTCGGACATGAACTTCTAATACTGGTTTATCCCCTATATTGATTTCCTTTTCAATAGAGAAAAAGAGAAAGACACTTTAGTGAATGCATAATGCATAATACAAATCGTTTTAATAGCAAGTATTTATCCTTAGAAAGATGGTAACACTGGGCCAACTTTTCTGTAAATACAGATAAGAAAAACATTAAATATTATTTCTTGGGAGATTATTCCTTATTGGAGACCATATGCAGAAGGCTTAATTTCTGGATTAAATGCTCTTATGAAGTCAGTCACAATGTGTCTTACTCTTGTTATACATCAGCATCTGTCTCCGAAGGAAGAGCTGTCAGGATACCACTGTAGTTGTGGACTTGGAACCTATAAATTTTCAAAATGTAAAGGTTAGAAAACCATATTCCTGAACCATAAGGCAATATCATAAATTTAGAAAATATAATTACTTCCCACTTAAATAAAGGAAGCTGATGAACAGTGTAATTATGAGTCTTTTAATATTTGGCACTGATTGAGTAATTCACTGCTTGACTTTCTTCGTCAGCCCTCACACCCTCATACAATGACTGTGCAGCCAAGATTTTAATTTTCTATCTTCCTAAGGAGGTAAATGAATGTTCCTTACTTTAACTAAGGATAAGTTCTTCTGCCTAAATTCTAGTCTGTGAGTGACTAGCAAGACATATATGGCTTTATATTCTGGACCAGGACTTTGCCTTGAACACATTCAGCCTAAGGAATGGATTTGGTTTGAATAGAGATTCCCTATATTAAGACAAATAAACAAAAGACATTTGTATTTCAGACTATGAAATAAGCAACTATGATACTTTAACTTAGAGCTAAAATTTGAAAGCAGCGAGCTCACTGTAAAGCCAGGTAAAATGCCAGTGAGAAGCTATATTTTGCAGCTTATGCAAAGTAAATTATAAGTTTAAAAAATACTACAGATAATGTGCCAAACCTCTTAAAAAGTGAAATGGTGAATATTCTATAACTTCAGTTTATGTTGTCAAAACATGAATGAAAACAATGCACTTCTGATCTCTCGGTCCCCACTGCCTGCCACCCCTTTGCTGTTACTGAAAGTTAAATCATCCATGGTGAGCAAATGGACCTGATGTTAAGTGAGGTGACCTGTGGTCTTTGCTGGTTCAAATGTTCCTGCAGTTTACTAAAAACCTTCTAGTAGCTGCTGAATTCACCTATCACTGGGGACAGAAGACTCTTTGAAAGACAGGGGAAAAAAAGGAATAATTAGCGACAGGGTTATCTGAAATGACATCAAAGAGAAAAACAAAAATATTTGTACCAAAAAAAGGAATTGAAAGCAAAAAAATTTTCAAGTGTCTCATAAAAGCCCTAAGTTGAAGGTGCTGGAAATATATAACCTATAAAGTTGATGTATGAGGATAGAAAATAAAAAATTATTCTAATCCATGAATGTCAACAATGATGCCTCCTCTGCACACTCTTCCAATTCTGCCATCCCCTTCCTTATGCTTCTAACCATGTCTGTTATTCAGCAGAATGGTCCAAAAACTGAAGGATCTCCAGAATTGCACTCTTTTGTTCATAATGTCACTATTTTATTCTCTATTTTCAGATGTCTTTTGTGATCCCAAAATAAGTAGTAATTTCTGAAAAATAATGTCATAGATGCAATTGCTTTGGAACCCAAATCAGAAATTGCCATTAAAATGTCTTAAATGTCTTAATAGATCATATCAGTGAAAGACAGATCAGAGTAATAATATTGCCATATGTCCACTATTGCATCTAATGGTGATTTATTTTTTTAACCTTATAGATTGCTAAGTAGAATTGTAAGTATAAGTTATTGTATATTTTTAATTATGGAAATAGCACAATAAGCAACGTTCATGGCTGCTATGACAAGCAATTTATGTATAATATATACTTCTATATGAATTTCATAACAAAGGATAAATTTATTTCCCAATAAAATAAATTTATTCAGAAGGCCAATATTACATCCCAAAAGGGAAAATAAAGCATAAAATTAAAACTAATATAAACATATTTCTTAAGTATATCTGAAGAAATTTTAAATTGTTGTACTCTTTGCATGAAAATGAAGTAATTGCCTTTTTTCTTTACCAAAAAGCCATGGGCTCCAAGTTTATCTAGGAAATCTTAAAGAAAATGTATTTTAAAATAATGATGAAAGACAGGAGTATCTCTCTTCCTCCCCAGGTAAAAAATTTTCTCAGCTGGATACTACCTTAGATGTGAAATTACAGAGAAAAAACTTCACATACCAATGGCTTCGTGCACAACTTTTGGATTATGAAGCAGCCAGTTCCAGAAATATGAAGTGGTGAGGTCATCGCCTTTAAATTAGATTTTTTTTTTCTTTTAAATTTGCCTTGTAAAGTGAAACCTAAGTTAATAGTTCTAAAACAAACATGACTTTGCAGCTAGCAGACAGTACACCATGTTTCCAGGCCCCAAATATGGCACCCTTTAGAACTGGTTTAGTAGTCATTGTATAGATACTTCCTCCACATTGAAAATGAAATTATAAAATATTCAGAATCTTATCACAAATAAGTACGTAGTTGTACTTTGGCAATGCAGTGGTTTTTAGACTATAAAGAGTGTAGAAAAAAGTGCTTATTCATCATATATTTTATAATGTTATTGATATATATTATGGTTTCATGTAATTAAATCAACTGAAACGTTAGCTATATTGTTAGATTTGATTAAGGAAGTAAAAAAATACATTTTTTGAACTAAATAGTGTGTATTTATATTTTGTCTTCAAAACATAAACCCAGTGTTTACATCTGTATACTACACTGTACTAAAATGTTGTAAATATGTTCCTTCTGTATTCAGTTTTGGTTATTAAACAGGTAAAATGTCAATACAATTAAGGGAAAGGTTCATATTGCCTAAACTAACATGAAGACATAGTAAATATATTTTGGTCATAAATTCAATATAAGGCATTGATATCTTAATGAAGTCATTAGTAGACACATGCCAAGCACCTCTAATAAAACCAAACAAAGTGTCAGTAGACAAGCAGTGGGTTTAGTATATGAATTTTATCATTATTTTCATTAAAAATGTGTTTCATTTATAATTAAATGGGCTGCAAATTGTTCTGTCTTATGCAGAAATATATAACACATATCTGGCTTGTATCAGTGACTGTAAAATCTATATTAAAAACATGTTCCTTTGGAAATATTTATCTGGCTTTGCAGAAATATTTATCTTTCAATCATGATCCATAATAGAGAAATACTCAAAGTGTTTGCTTAAGATAACCTTCATGATTTTTAATTTGAATGAAAATGCTGGAATACAACATGCAATGATGTTTGAAAGTAAGAAGACACAGAAATTTATAAAAGAATTTTCTTAAATATTATTGTGCTACCTCTGCAGGTGTATGCTATGCCCTAGTACTTGTACTGACTTTTTAAAAAATTATTATATCAGTTTTTAATGTGCCAAAAGTCCCACTGATCTCCACTTGAACTTCATTGGCAGATAATTTAGAACACCTGATATATTTATTCAACTGAGAAAAATTTTATTCCTACAAAAAGTAATATGAAAACTGGCTTTTCTACAATTTATGTCAATACATACAAAAATTCATGCTGGTTGTAAGTACTGACATTTATATTTTAACCCAATATTCTATCATTTGGATAAACAATTGTTAATTATTTTTTTAATCTTAGGTACAAAAAATGTAATACTAATTGCTCTGATACTTTATGAGTTAATATGAATTTCTCTGATGCATTTTAATCATGGAATTATTTCAAATAATTGAGCAGGATTGTTTCCTGAAAATATTCTGTGCTGGTATTTTAGTGAGCCCAGTACAGTGGGAGTTACTGAAATTTCTCTCCTATGTTTTTCCCAGCTGTCGTTTTTTGCCTGAGTTAGCTCCTGCGATATGTGACAATAGACAAGTACAGCTTGTGGTAAGAACTTGTTTCTTTGTGGGATTTTACAGAATTCAGGTATTTCCAATCCATACCTGGTGTAAAAACAGGAGAATTTTTTGATTAATATAATTTTGTAGTGTTATCTCTGGCAATCAGGTGACAGAGATCAGAAGTAAATATTTTAGCACAAAACCCCATGTATGTACATAGGGTTCTAGCTTCATGATCTGACTGACACTGAGTTTGTTTTTAAGACATCAAATACCACTGTGTGTTTTTTAAAGCTTATAAATCTGCATTTTCAAAAAAATAGAAAAAAATTAAGTATGGTTCAGTACCAACTACATTATTTACTGAAGACTTGTATTCTTGTCAATTGGACAACTTTAAATACTCTCAAATTTTGTATATCACATACCTAAATCATTCTAATATGACTTCAATGTCATTTATTGAAATACAGTAAGTTGGATTTGTATATTAATATGATGACATTGTTAAAAACATTACATGAAATCAGACTTATTCCTACAATTTCTTTTTTGTGTTTCTTTTTGCATCTTAAAATGCCCTCTCTTCTTTTGATGATTCACTCTTTTTGCAGCATTTAGAAAAACCTGAATTTTCTGAAACGGGCAGTCATGTAAGTTGGCAGGAGGGGAAATATGAGCAATTTAACAATTCAAAGAGTTACAAAATGGAAAGACTGTGTCAGAGATACCCAAAAGTTCCTTTAATAGCAGTTGTGATGCCTACAGGCCAATGTATACTCGCTCCATTTCTATATGTACATGCTTTACATTTTAATGCCAAATTAGCAATGTTCTTATTGATATAATTTTGTATGGTTTAAAAAAATGGAGCAAAAAATGAGAATCTATGCAGAATTAGTGTTTTATGCTCATTTACATGATGTAATATATTGCATAAAAAGTATTTCCCAGTTAGATGATGTGTCATATGCCACATTTTGTTCTGTGAGCAGTCTTGCCCCTTTCTAGCCTCTTTATTCTTTACCTTCAGAAGCTATGCAATTTGCATGTTTTGGAAATGATTCCATGAACTCTTGTAAAATTCACCTTTGAAAAAAATTGCTTTTAAGCTTTAGATGTTACTGTTACTGTTTTCTTCAAGACAGTTTTTGTCAAATATTTTTCTCTGGCATGTCCAATTCTTAGGTTCTTCTAAAACTTAAAGGGCTGAAATCATGAACCAAATGGCTGTTGTGGGGTTTGATTGCAGCAGCACCAATAGTTTCGAGTCTAAAACAGTAATTGATCTAATTTGAGCAAATCATAATTTAATAATGTTATCTAAATTGCATATTATGTAATTATTGGTAAGCATATGTGTGCATAGGTAGATTGTATGTTATTTACACTAAGCGGTTCTGTCCACAAAATACTGTTGCAATCCCACAATAGTATTATGTGGTGCACCCACATAACTGGCAAAGTTATGGAATTGTCACAGCCTGTGCCACATAATAACATAGCTGTTCCACATGAATGAAATACAGAGAAAAATGCAATAGAGGGTTCAAAAATTAGAAAATGGAATTAAATGTATCTTTAATGCAGAGAACATTACTATATAGGCAGCGAAATAATGATGTGGTTTGTACACACAGATGGCTGGAGAATTTTGGTTTTAAAATTTATATGGCTTCTCTCTTAAAGGTTGAAATGTGAACATACTCCTACTGCTTTTGCACAGTAGCTTCGTTAAAAGCTATGAAATCATGATAAAAATCAAGTTAGCAGCTGCAATCATTATCAAAAAAATCTTGTGAACTAAAGAAAGTGGAAAATATAAAAAGAAAAGAGAGAGAGAGAGAGGAGAGTGAGCATTAGAAGAGGAAAGCATTCCTGGGCATTTCCAGTACTTTATTCCTATATCATGTGCTCGATCATGAAGTTTTCTGATGTGCTAGACAATCCCTGCTTCTTACATGTTCCATAAGCCTGCGTTCTGAAAGTACTAGATGCATATAATTTTCTAAATTCTATTGTGCACATTACAGTAATTTAAGACTTTCTTTTTCATGGATACAAAATGGCATTTCAATGGTTGCATATAAACAATAAGTCTTCTCACTGGGGATTATTGCCTTGTAGTAACCTGCAGAAAATCTAAGACCTTATTATGTAAATCTTGGTCATATTGATCATTTTTCTCACTAGTAATACCATAGAAGTGCTTAGGAAGGCATGTCGACTTAGTTCTTAAACTATTTTAAATTAATATGATTTTGTGGAATAGCAAGTAGGATAGACTTCCTGATTCTTTTTGTATGAAGTTTAAGTTACCTACAGGTTAACTTAACCACTTCATTATTGATCAGTATCTCCAAATCATTTAGATATAACTTGAATTCAAAAGCACCTTTTATCTCTGAAGGCTGCAGAACATCTTGATAATTTTACATAGAAATAGACAAATATTCAGATGCAAAGCTGTGTTGCAGGCAAAGATTCCTCCTAATTGAAATTAATTTCCAATTAATTAGTAAGAAAGGTTTGTGGTAATAAAACCAACAGCATAAAGTCTGAAGAGTTAACTATGGTGATCACTACAGATGGAAGTCCAACAGTGCTGTCTGTGAAAAACTGTGCCAGTATCTTAAATTTCTTCCAAATTTTGGTTCTAAGTCATAAATGAAAAAGGGAAGGTTTTAATTAGCTTCAGAGGACTTTCAGTCGGCTTCTTTAAAAAGCCAAAATTAAGTTTGCTCCAGTGATTAATACAACCTTAAATATTACTCTGACTGTAATTGGATGAAAACACTTATCTTTATTTGAAATAAAATAACAAATATTTTATATCAGAGATCAAGACAGCACTATTAAAATCTAGCATATAACCCTGAATATTGTTGTCTACAAGATGATGAAACCTTAGTTTCTATGACGGGAGGTACTGGATAATAATACCGTGGAAAGACTAGATGTATAAAATTTTGTGGCCTACTGGGTCTTTGGGAATTGACACATTAGAAAACTCTTGCTGTGTATTGAAACGGGTTAGATAGACATAAGAATGATGAGTTCCATTGGTTTGAACCTCTTTGAGCATCACAATCATTGCATTATTTCTACTAATGAAAGACTAAAAGCCTTCAATTTAAATATTTTGAACATAGGAAACTCTCACAAGCTTAAAGCAACTGTAAATATTAAGGCCCAAAAAATAGAAATAATTGGCAGTGTAAAACATTATTTTTTTCACAGTTTCTTGACACTGCTATGGGAGAGAAAATAAAATATTGATGTGAACAGCAATAATAAAGACTAGCTATGCAAAGCAAAACTTTAAAATCCTCGGTAAATATATAAAAGGTAAGCGTCAGGAAATAAGGGATAAACTTTCTGTGCGGACACAAAGGGTATGCAATTACTAAGGAAGAGTGTAAAAATCTCTGTATCTTTGGAGTTTTTGGTTTAAAAATGCATGGACTTTTTAGTGCATTTTACATTAAACAGTGACTGAGTAAAGACAAGGAAATGAAACAGGTCTCCATTTCATCTGAGTTCCCTAAGTTAGACTCGACTACAAAGCCTGTCTGCATTGGTGCAGTGCTGCTTTTGGTACAGTGAGCTAGTTTGAACAGGAAGTCTGGAAATCGTCTCCTCCAGAATGGCCTACAACTTCTTAGGAATGGCACTTTCCTGAGAAAAAGCGAGCTATGGGCTTTAACCCCCTGAGAAAGGAGTTGAGACCCTGTCTCTTGATACCTGGTTGAGCAGTCTTGCTATAGTGTTAGGCAAAAGTTTAGTGACATCACCACTAGCAGAGTCTTACCTTTTCTGTAGTTTGTTTGGTTTTATATTTAAAAAAAAATACTCTGCTCAGACACCTAGCTTCTGAAAGACACCTAGCTCTTCAGCCAGGAGAGAGGAAAGACTTAATCTGCTTTTCTGGACTTCACCTCTGAAGGTCCAGAGACGAGAAAAGTATATCCTTATGTTCAGCACTTCCAGCCAATTGACTCTACGATGAGGATTTTGTAGACTGTTCATCAGCAGTGTCTGATTTTCCCCCATCATTGTTACTGGCCCTCGATATCTATTTGTTACAGGCTGCTTTTGGTGCTGAATAGCTTTTCATTACTTTCTTCAGTAAATGTGAAGTTGTTTCTGCAAAAATAACAATCCACAATTTACAGTGGGTGGTATCTTCCAGTTCTGTTTTTAAACTTTGCCCTACGTGTTCCCAAAACAGCATTGCTAAAATGAAATATGGTTTTCTTTTTTATTTTGTCATATTTGTGTGTAGGTAACATACCTCATGCCAAAACATACCACCACTGGATGTTAGAAGTTTGTAATTTATGTAATACTCTTGCCTGAAGTATAATTAAAATGCTGTCTGATGGTTATGGTTAATTAGCAACAACCTAAAAGATTAAATTACTTACTGGGCCCATGACTGATTGAAGTGATATGTGTCCTGGATAAAGCATAAATATTGCAGGAAATAATCCAATATGACATCTCTGACATTCAACTATAACTTAAATTATAGACTGGTCAGTAAATGATCTTAAGCTGTTTAAGGTTTCATCAGCCCTCTGCAAGATTGATTTTCTTCAAAATTACTGTACTAAAATGTTTTCTTTTGTTGTTGCATTGACTCAGATCACAAACCACAATTTTAAGATCGGCTCTTATTTACAAAAATGCTTTGACATAGTGCATTTGTTCAGCCTAGGCAACAAAAAAGGATTGTGGTATCATTTTGAAGAAGGTTGTTTGACAGACCCTGTTTGTTTATTTGGAGTAATGTGAGCTACATTCAGAAAATGTTATATTTTGTTTCATGATTGTGTACATTCTCTCCCACTGCTTCCAGGCAAGTCCTGTAAGCAGAGAAGACATGGATTTAGACCTTGTTTCCATGGCCAGTGGAAGTGCTTTGACTGAGAACAGAGAAAAAAACAAGCCGCCACACAGACACTCAGCAAGATCCTCAAGTAAGTTATGGTTTTTTTCAATATCAGTATTAAAGATCACTTTAAAATGCTAGATAGAACTGAGCTTCTTGGAATCCTTAATAACACATGCTGCTTATCTTTCTGTTTCTTTTTATCTAAAACCCTTTCATACATTTACTACAGTCCTGTTTAAAAACTTTAATATCAGTAGACTTTCCTCTTGTGATTTTAATGGGAAGTTCCCTGTGATATATTCTAGGTCTTCTCATGTCTGAGTCCTTGGAATATTCTCTTTTCCTTAAATTATGAAAAAGATTTTTTTTTAATCTTCCTCTTATTTTTTTTCCCAAAAGACCTTTGAAAAATGCATGTTTTGTTACCTGAACACCAGAACACATCACAAATCAAGGCACAGATTTCTGTCACGTTGATTACCAGTTATGCTATCATATATGATCCCGCTGAACTTGCTATACCTCAGTAGTAGAGGATCCTTTTCAAGCCTTATATTTTTATCACTCTAATACCATAGAAGGTAACAAAAGAATCTATAGATAGAAAAAAATGAAAAAATAATTCTTGAATGTCATAAAATTATAGAATTTTAAATTTCATGTCTTTTTTTTGTGTAATATAACTGAAGAAATGTTAATATATTTCTGATAATATGACAGACTATTTTTCTATTTGTGTACAATGTCTTTTTCAAATAAATAAAACTATAATCCCCCCAAAAGCACATTACAGAAAATATAAGCTGTATTAAATAACTTTGGCAAAATTGTCAAAGTTCCTAAAACTTTTTAAGTAGTGAAGTTTCTTGAAATGTCAGAATAGCAGTTGGGTATTTCATATAATTTATATATATAAATTGTTGGATTTACTTTTTGGTTATGTTTTCATATATGCTGAATTTTCACTTATAATGAAAAATAAAATTCAAGAAAAACATGTAAAAATACTTGAAATCTCTATTTTTCTGACATATTTTGTAAAGGGTTTAGAATAAAGATTTATTTACATTAGTTCACCACAAGCAAAAAATAATAGTGACTCAATATGTTTGTGTTTATTCATTTGATTTACATTCTTAAAATTAGATTAGATAAAATTTATCATCATAGTCTAAGTTAATTGTATCAATGGAGAAGGAATATAATTCTGTCTTTGTGCCTGCCATCTTAGGAAAGAACGAACTGTATCCTTAATTTTCTTGTTTCTTTCCATTGGGTAATGACGAGGCCACACCATTTAATTAAATGAGATTCCTAATTGTTAAGATCCTGAATTTAGATGAGATAACTCTAAACTGCTGATGTCAATGGCAAAATTATCATTATGTTCATATATCCAGAATAGAATGTGTGCATATCTTGAATAATTGAGTTAAATAGCATACACTGCATTCATATTAGTGTATAACTGCTGTTTAGACTGCAACCTGTATTGTAACTCCATCCAAAAATAAATTAAAATGAACTCTTTTGATTTGTAGAACTTGCCTGCGTGGATCTTGGGAACAGGTTTTTCCTCAAAAAAAAAAGTGTCATTGCATTATACCTTCAGTAAGGAGAGATTAGGAAAGGAGCAGGAAAGCACTGGCAGAGTCATAAATGTGGGGACGCAGGGGTGGAGAGAGAGAGTTTACAATGTCTGCTAAGACAGATATGCTTTCATAAAATACACATCTCCTACACCATACCTACATAATCATTCTGCTTTCAGTAGCCCAGGAACTAAGGAAAAAAATGTCTTTATGGCTTTTTACATATGTTTCTGCGTATGTGTCTATATAAATTTGATCATCATGGGTTCAAGAAATTAAACAATGATGATACATTGAATTGTATTGCTTATGATATATAAAACCACACATTACCCTCACCTTTGTACTTTCATATGCAGTATAGAAGTATGTTTATTACATTAGTTCTGTTTGCCAAAGGCTGTTGCTTTTCAGTGATCAAAACTAATTAGCCCTTAATATGAAAACATTATAGATTTGCCTTTACTGAGAATATATTTGCTATAAAAAGTTTTTCTGTTGGATAGTCTCTCTTGGTTTTGACTTCTGAAATATTAAATGAAGATGCCTAGGAACTGTTTCAATGATTTAGTAGGTGTATGCCCTTTGAGTTAACCTGCAGTTGTATAGAGGTGCTATTGAATCAAGTTCTTGTACCATTTTTTCAGGACATCTCATCCTTAATGGTTTGACAAGACTTAATTAATAAAATGTCACTAAGTTTCCTTTCCAACATCCATAGTCTTTGCTGTTGCTCAGAATTCAATTGTTAGGAATCAAGAGCCATTTGGGAGTATCATACATGTTCCTTATATATAACTTGTAATTTAGAAATTGTGTCAATAATTGTTGAGATCTTCCAGGCTGAAAAGTAAAATCTAGAAATGCAAGATAATGGATTATTAAGTATATTAACTAAAAAAAAACCCTCTCACATTTATGTGATACTGAAATAAAATACCTTTTATATATAATACAGGGAAAGGTAGGAATGATCAAAGAAAAAACATACAACACTTCAAAGTTATTATCCTTTAATTCAAAGAGGATTTTTGAAAGGCTAAGTCAAGATTTTAAGAAATATTTTTGGGACCTTCCCAACTTTTATGTTCTTTCTATGGATCCTTTTTTCCAAGGCAGGTTCTTTGAATTCTGGATTAAACTGTTTTAAGTTTTTTATAAGCGAAATCTACTATTTTTTCTGAAAAATTTGGATGGGATCAATTAATCCTAAACTAACTTAATTCTGTTCCTTGACAAAATGAAATTAATTAAGTAATAAAAGAAATGCTTTTAATATAGTATATCTCAGTTTAAGGAAAGCATTTGTTTACTTAAAAGTATTTGATTTGCTTCCCTGTTACATGTTCAAAGGGAAAACTAACTCTTCATTAAATTGACTCAATATTAAAAAAATAAATCTTAAAAAAAGAGTATAACCTAAAGAAAGAGTAGCAATTGTTCGCTTGGACTAATTAGTTATACATTTAATTTAGGACCTTGTTTTTGTTAATGGCCACTACATTATGATCTAAGAACATACTTAGATTATATTATGTTCTAGAAGGAATAGCTTTATGCTCCCTAGTAACTATTTTTTATTTTCTTTTTCTTGAGGCTATTTTTTGGAGTGGGGCTGGCTGAGGGGTGAAGGGGAGTGTCTATTCTTGTCTGACCATTCTTTATCATTTTTATTAACTCCATAAACATTAGCGTGAATTTCTGGTTGTATTTTTTGTTTTAATGCTTTCCTGAGCACTGGTACCGTAGTCAGCATTAAGTTTGCAAGATGGGCATAGAAATATTTTGCAAGAATTAGAAGTATTTTTTATACCTAGCTAGAGAGTATGGGTTTTTGTATATCCTAATATCCAATTTGTGAGTAGGCTATGACAATCATCAACTACCTTTTATCATGCTAATCTGTTTCTGGCCAACCAAAGTTGGACCCTTCAATTACTGTCCTACATATTTACATTGTCTATCTGTCACCACAATTTTGTGGTTTTCTTTTCTCTGCATATTTAAACTTTATTTTCATTATATTTGCCTTGGGAACTGCAATCTCCTGAGAAGAATTTGAAAGTGAAATGCAATGGGAGCTGTGCCTCTAACTGTTATTTAAAATACTGCCCAGAATTCTTAATTCTTCTCCTCCCTGAATTCTAACTTTTCGGGGAGCCTCTGATAGCAGTAAAACAGTACTTTCTAGGAAAAATAAGTAAATAAATTAGGACCTGAACCTTGTCATTCCTTTATCACCCTTAGTTCAAAAATGGACCCATGTGTATCTCCACTAAAAAAAATTATCAGTTCAGTAAATTCAAACGTTACTATCCTGTTAGTCAGTGGACTTAAATTAATGCAGTTTTATTATGCCTTTCTTACAGTGAAAAATCATCCAACTCAGAACAAAAAAACCCACTAACTTTTATTTCAGTTTCTATTCACATCTTACTCAATTCTTTTTGCTCTTGACAGAACCCCCACCTTGACTGTTTTTACTTCCTTTCTTTCATAATGAGAGTTCTTAGAAACTCTTCAACTTTGTTATATGCAGTGTATGGTGCATCTTCACTTTAAAAAATTCCTGCTTTCCTGTTACTTTCTTCTTAGCATCACTATTGTCTATATATTCTAGTTTTAAAGGACTGATGTCTTTCATTTAGGATTTATAAACTCTCTGTAGTAACTGAGTAAACTCTCATTTTTAAGCTCTTTGTGAATTTACTCATATTTTACTGAGGGATTTCTTGTGCATATTTCTTTCCTTCTCTCTTTTTTTTCTTTTTGTCTTTTTTTTTTTTCTTTTTAGTGGAGATACATACATATTTTTCTATGTATTGGTTAACTATCAAACAACATATACCTAATCTTTTTGAACAGACTACAGAATTACATTTTACAAGATGCTGCTTAGTTCACTTTGAGGTTGCATATTAAAAAATGACCTAAACACAGATTTTAAAAGGGATGTAGAACTTGCTTTCATTGAATTTAACAGGCTAGGGAGAAAAAATTATACATGATCTCATGTAATTTCATCGTCTGTGTTTTCAAGTATGAAAATAATTCAAGAACAGATACACAGCAGCATTTTCTAAATTTTAAGTGCTTAATTTTACAGCTTGATAGTCTTCTATTAAGGTTTGGGAGTTCTTCAGTGTGGGGCTTTTTGAAGAGAAACCAGGTTAAAAAAAAAATGCATTTTGGGACAATGGCTTATAGTTCACTTAGATATCTACTTAGAACCATGGAGCCATTAGACCAACAATAAGGATTTCTGTCTTCTGATTTGAGTAAATAATAACAATTTTATGTTTCCTTTGCTGTGGGATGTTTGTTAAGTAGATTCAAAAGTATTTCTCAAGTTAGTCCACTGAAAGGTCCAGTAATTTATGTTGGGCTACTTCAGGTTGTTGCACTGGATGGTAAAGATGTCTCTATAAGATCTTCTTTCCCAAGGCACTCCTTCTTTCATTGTTTTTTTCCTTCTAATTTGTCTCTTTTTCATTGCTGTTTTTCCCACACCTGTGTTCCGTAATCCTTTCTTTTACTATGAACAATTCTGTCCTCCAACTTATTGCATCATAAGCTTCCTCTCCCATCCACTCTTCCTTCCCACATATGCCAGCAAGTCTTCTGTTTGTTTCTACAGATCCCAGTCTAATTACTTTCTTCCTCTCACTCTCTGTTTCTTTTTGAATCCAGATTATTCCTGTCAGTATTCTTCAGATTCATCATCTTCTAGTTTAGACCTCCTCCAAATTTGGCCTGGTTTAGTGCACTCTTTATGCAGATCTTGAGTCCAGTCTCTTAATGTACTTATTCTTTGTGTTCTTTCGTATTATTATTATATTTATTATCTGTATTTTCACTTCTTTCAATTATGTAAATTCGGAGAATTAGGTACCATCTAGTGCCCCGTAATCCATCTTCCTTATTCTTACTCGGTTCCCCTTTGCCAATTCACAATTTTATTCTTCCCCATGTTTTTCTCACTGCTCTGTGTCAGTCTCTTTGTCAAGTCATTCTAGTCTCTTGTGCCAGCAGTGCCAGGGCATTGTTTACCAAGTTAGCTTTAGTTTCTCGCACCCTGATTCTGAGTCAGTCTCGTTTCTCTCTTGGATTTTACTTCCAACCCTTTGCTTCTTCTCTCAGTCTTCTTGTAGGAGTTTTGATTCTTACCCTCTTCATGGTTCCCGTAGCTATTCTCCATCTGCCACAGGGAGCATGAAAAGCAGGTGTTTAAGTTCCCTGACTTAGCATGATCTTCCATGTTATCTTTAGGAATACTCTTGCTTATCTTCATGTAATATCATGGTAAAGCATGTTTCCACACTGACTGGTATTTTAGTGACTATAGCCCAAAAGATCAAGAATTCCTTCTCTGATCATGGAAAAACTTCAATTTGCATGTACTTGATCCAAATTTGGACATATCCTAAAAGGAAAGCTCTGTTATTTGGTCGATTTCAGGTCTCCTCTGCAAAGGACAACATAAGTATTTTAGATATTTTCTTAGAAGTGACCAATCTTTCAGAAAATTTCAGGCAGACATTCAATGTCATCCTAGATGGTCAAAATTGGGGAAATAGATGAGCTGAAACACAAAATAAATATTGAGCTTTAATAACCAATGGTGCTGAAAGTCTTGTTTGTAGTTAGAAAAGAGTTATATTTTACAGGAATATATTTGGAGCACTATGTTTATTATGTTTATTTTAACTGTGTGGCATGGCAATGAATAACTGGTTATAATATATTCTTGTAAATGGTTATTTCTCAACTCCATGGGACTGAGTCACATTTTAGAGTTCAGATTATTTATGTAATTGTCAGCACAATCTAGTTAGAAAAGCATCAATGTTTGCTAAACAAAGAAATTTAAGTTTATTGTTTCTATAAAATTTTAGAACTAGTCTCTAGTCCTACCAACATGAAGTCAAGCAGATTTACAAACAAAATTCACCTTTACTTACAAAAAAAAATTAATCATGAGTATATTCTTTCTTCAAATCTCCATACAAAAAGGAGATATATCTTTACATATCATGTGGGATTTCGTATAAATTGCTCCCCAGGATTTTCAATCCTATTTAAACATAATTTTGAAATTTAAAAATATAATGTAAAATTGCAACACAAGAAATATTTTTTATGCAAACAATGCAACTAAAAGAAAAAATCCAACTTCAATATAGCCATAAGTAACATTATTAAAAAGTTCTCTTTTCTGATATTCTGATATTCTCTATTCTGATATTTACCTTTTTCACAGACCTGCTGAATCTACCTTCTTCTCAGATCTTAAATTGATGTAAATGCTTTGCTGCTAAGGATTCGTTCTGGTCACTTTCATTACAATGTGGAGGTTTTATTCTCCATGCCTTCTTATGCTGTATTTGCTTTTAAGTAATACAATATGGTAAGGACTTTGAAATAAATTATATCTCCAGACACACAGTGTTAGGTGGATCGATAAGTGTCCTATGACGTCTACTTTGCATCATAAAATTTCTATCATAACCTTTTTAACAAAGCTTTTCTTCAACACCAAGAATTTCATTCAAAGCATTTTACATATTGCATTACTTATCAAAACAGAGGATATGTAAACCTTGACATTTGTTAAAAGACCCAGGCTTTAACAAAAAAAGACCAGAACGAATCAATAGCAGAAAACAGATTAAACAACCAAAAAGTGGCTGCTTAGAAATAGAAGCATGTGAAGTTACCCCAAGACAAGCTTTCAGCACATACTCAAAAGAAATAGTTTTTTGATATGTACAGACATCTGAAAGTCTCTCAGACCATACTGGAGCTTCATATATTAAATTGTTCCAAGTAAATGAATGTACAGTAAATACCTGTAACAGCCTGTCTTCCAAAGCTTGCTTTGGGATAGGAGAAATTAAATTGTTTTTCTTGACTAAGAATTGTTCCCATATTAGTGGGTGTTAGAATAATCGTGTACCATGTTAAATTATACTTAATATACTTGCCAGGTTCTATTTAATTTTAGTACAAGTAATGGTAATAATAATAATAGTTGTTGTTGTCAAAAATATTTGCACTGTATATAATAAACTCAATGTAATTTTTCTAATTTATGTTTAGTAAACATAGTAATTTATATTTTATATATATCTAATTTCTATTAATAAAGATACTAAAGTATCTTTAAACGTATCTTGAAACAGTGTGAATCTTTCTGTTGTTGCCTTTGGGCAAGACCCACTACAAATACACTTAAGGAGAATAACATGAAATAAAAGTATTGTGATTACACTTACAATTATTCATAAATCACAAATGCATATGTGCATACCTATGTGTGTATGTATGTATATTAATGAGATACATGCCTTACAGATCTCTTTATCTTTACGCATAGCAAAATATGACTGTAAATGTAATCTTTATTTTACCAGTTAAGAAGTTATGATAGTAGTAATTTGATTCATTCATATGCTAGTATGTGGACCATTCATTTGCAGGGCACATTGTGGTTTAGGTGAAAATGGAGATATTGCAAATCCAAGCTTGCTGTAAAAACTGTTCACTTCATTAGTAATGCTGTAAGAGAAATTTGTAAGGTCCCTCAAAAAAAACACAAAACAACAAAAAGTGAAACAAATACAGGAAGGATTCACCTGCCTATTCATTTTGATATGTTTTGAGGATTTTTAGAAAGTTGTGTTTGTTTTCTGGTTTGCTTTTTTTGCCTTTTTTTTTTAAGCAAGACTCTGTTTTTTAAGGAACATTTCTAGGTTCAGTCTATTAATTCAAAGTGCCATTGTCATCCCTTACCAGACTCTCTTGTCTTCTCTCGTCCCCTTGATCCTGACAAAATTCTAATGATTTGCTAGTAGAGGTGTCTTCATTGAATATTTCTGAAGGAAAAAAAAAAATGCCTGTTTGAAAATTAGAATCAGAAAATCTGCTGTGAACACAGGTAGTGACAATCAAGTCACTGAGTTGTTTTAGTTTATGTGCAATTTTTTTTTTTACTTCTTCCAAGATTCTACCTAGTTGCTTACTTTACACTTAAGTGCAAAGCTGCTCTTACCCGAGCCCATGTGAAGTACTCATACCTAGATTTTCACTGGAATAGCAAAAGACATGAAGTAAAAGTAAGCATAGTAATTTGTGGGCATATGTATGATCAATCAGGTAAATCCTATATTTGCAACACATTCCATTAATTATTGGATTATCATTATTGGATTATCTATTAGGAAAAATTTTTTCACTGAAGAGGTGGTCAAGTATTAGAACAGGCTGACCAGAGAAGTGGTAGAGTCACCATCCCTGAAAATGTTCAAAAAACAGGTGGATGTGGTGCTTAGAGACATGGTTTAGTGGTGGACTTGGCAGTGCTGAGGTAATGGTTGGACTCCATGATCTCAGACGTCCTTTCCAACTTTTATGAATCTATGATTCCATTCTTATGCTTTCATTTTTCTTTCTCTTTGGTTTTGCATTAAACTCTAGGAGAAACAACTGCAGCAAAAAATCCTTCTCATATTTGACTAATCCCTTCATTATAAATTAGGTTTCTTTGTGTTATAGCACATTTTTCAATCATGAATAATATTTAAGCCACTAGCAGTCTGTAAGATGTGAGAAATAGCTATAATAGAATAGGAGTAGCAAACTGCACTATGCTGGTATGACTTATCTGTGCTTGAGAATTCTTCTTCAGGGAATAGGTTGTTGGTTCTCCATGCCAGCTCTGCCTTTCATCACTCCAGTTAGACCAATAACTGGAACAGCAGTGTTGATAATAATACCCATCTCTTACTACTATTTAGTAGATATCAAAAGTGCTTTATCAGAAGTGCAAACATAATTATGCCCATTTCAAAGACGGAAAGATGGGACATACAAATCATTTACAGTGATTTACAACAAATCCCTCTGTAGATATTGCATTCCAAATTAGTTGATCATTCTCTACAATGGTTTTATTTTCTTTGGCTGAAAGTGCTAAGAACTGTGTAAAGGATGGAAAGAAAGGTTACAGAGTTAGTCTGTGCTTCAATTCAGTTTGTCTAGGCCACAACTGTATCATAAAGTTTAAAGCAGACCCTACAAAGTCTATCGAAACTAGATAAAAAGACCCATGACAACCAGACTTTGGGAGAACCTCTGATTTCTAAACCTGCATTCAAGGCAGCAGAGAATCTACACCTTTAGAGTTTCTAGGATTTTGTGAAAATACCTTCTGGCTGATGAAGTTATCCTGCCCTATTACTGAGGGTCTGCAAATCCTGAGCAATGATTCTGACAGACATCTAGAATGGTGTTTGCCAGACAGCCTATATGCATTCAAGATTAATAATTTATTGCATTTCTTGATCAAAGTATTTGACTGTTCTACCCTCTAAACAATGTGTAAATCAGTTAAAAATTTAAAAAAAGATTGTGAGCTTTTGACTCTGACATTTAGACAAGCAGAATTCATGCTATGATAGATGCAGATGTTATTCCGCCAAAATAAAAGGATTCGTAATTTATGAAGACTTTTCACAAGTTTCTTGCAGCAAATTACAGCAGGTCTTTGGGAATTTTTTTAATGGAATAAAAATATGCATTTCATACTCATGTAAGGACAATATATCCCTTCCAATGCATTGCATATAGTTACAAGTGGAGAACCAAAAAATGTACAGATTTCTGAAATCCACCAGGAAAATACTATTTAGCAGTGCACATAAGTTCATAAACAAGTGAGGTTGTTAGTCCAGAAATAATGCAAATGAGGCAGTTAGGATGATGTTGATTGACTGTCTTGCTATATTGACTCTATCACTACTAGACTAGTTTTCAAATTCATTACTGATAGGCTCTTTCTAGCATTTGTTTTTATTCTGTTCTAAAAATAATGTAATAAAACATATTTTTTTGTCAAAATATAAAAAAAAATGTGTTATGTCTTGTTTACCTGTGTAATTGGTACCATGTTGAAGATGAGTGCATAGGAAAAGCATAAGTTAGACCCGGTTTTGGTTTCCACTTCAAATGTGCAATAGCTATTTCTGTTTTTATTTTAACAAAGAACATATTCCAGTCTTAATTATTTGTGTTGTTTACCAATGTTTTCAATTTCAGAAAATATGTCTTTACATTAAAGGCATGCAATTTAAAAAATATTATTACAATGTTAGATTTATTTTGAAGTTTCACTAATTAACTACTTAATTTACTAATTTGAGGGTTTCAGCCTTCAGTGAGTATGTTATGGTTCCCAGCCAAAATAATTAATGGAAAGTTTACTACTTGATTAAATATTTTCTTTGCTCTTTAACAAAAACTTTTCTGTACTGGAGAGATCTGCTACCATTTGAGGTGTTAAATAAAACAATCCAAAGACAAGGAAACTGGAAATGCTATGAAGACACGACATCAGAATTTTAAATCTTTAAGAGATACAACTAGAGTAAAGTATATATTTTAAGAAAAAAAAAATTGACTACATCTGTAGAGCCATAAGAAGATAAATGGAGATAATGTTAAAAATGCTTGAAAGCTCTTGATTCCCAAAAGAAAGAATTGTTTAGCAATATGCATTTGCAATAATTTAAGAATTCATAAGAAAGGGAACTGGTAGGCTGGGAAAACCTCCTGACATTTAGATCTAGCAGGCTACAGAAAAGCATCCATGAGAAAACAAAGAAACTCTTACTCTTTGAAATGTATAGCTATGTTGTATATATTGGCACATAGAATGATATTCAGTCATATGATTTAAACTTTGTTCTATGTTTTTGGCACTATGTATTGTGAGAAATTTTTCTATTGAGAAGTACTAAAAATTTAGAATATCAAAAATACTAAAAATATGCAGTTAATAATATTTTCCTTTGATAAATGGCAGAAAGTTGTTCATAAAATATGTATTTGATAAGCTAGGATGTTAATTATATATCTATAAATATATACACACACACACATAAACTGCTGTATTGTGAACATAATATCATTCTCTTGCAAAGTTTGAGTTGTCTTCCACAGATATTTTCTTTCTTACAGATGGCAAAGAAAGATATTTCCAGGTGTAAAGTGTTCATTTATGTTAAACAAACATCATACCTTTGGTCATGCCTACTGGTTATTCTAGTTAAACAATTGTCTTAAGAGTTTTGTAGAAAATGCTGTCTAAATTACTCAAGCATCTGTACGCATGACAATGAAAATGATGATTTCACGTATTCCTATGTGTTCTTAAATTTTTTTGTGGCACCATCCAGTATCTAAGTTTAAGCATTCCTGAGCTTTGAACAAAAGAAATCTCTCTTTTATTTGATCTAATATAGTAAAACAATAAGTTGTTAATTAGATATATCTTCTGAACTAGTTCTTCATCCACTTGAAGGGTGAGTTTCTGTGTCAAAAGCATTGAGTATCTCTATAAGTGTTTAAGTGCAAAATGGACAGATAATAGCACTTTTAAAAATACGATAATTTTATTTAGTAATTTTATAGTCTTTTTGGATAAGGAGGGGGTTTTTTTATGAAAGTACTACCTTGTGAAAATACTTGTATTGTAAAAGGTGAGCAGCACATAACTATAAAAATCATGTGCTGTCAAATTAGACATAAAAATATTATTGTCATAAAATAATGAAATTTAGGGAGTTTTGGTTGATTGGTTTTTAATTTCACTTCTGTTTTGTTGTTTAGAAAAGAATATTTCTACTCCAGAAAAATCATGTCTGGGTCCATCTCATAAAGAACGGATATCATTTCGAGATCATCCAGTGCAGCTAAGCGGAGGATGGGGAGGAGGCAAAAAAAGGCAAAAGCTTAAAAATATTAGCTGAATATTGGAGATAACTAGTTGATTTAATCAAATACAGAGAGCATATGGAGAGCTGTTTCTTTTTAAGCCTCTGAATATCAATTGTTGGATTTTCATTTATTACCAATAAACCAGTTTCAGTTAACTACTTTTGACTTATTTTATTATACATGGTTACAGTGGTTTGGGTTTTGTGGGATTTTTTGGTCAAAGTATTTTATACCTGTCAGTAAGTTATCATGGTTTGTGTTTTCAATTGCTTATATGTTCATGTGGTATAGAATGCAGAACTGATTAACTGTACAAGGTTTGTTGTACTAAGTTTAGGCTTGCTTATAAGAACTGGATGAGAAGTCCAAATGTAATAAGGCTTCATGTTCATGTGATGTATGTCACATATTGAAACACTGAATTCTCATTTTCTCACAAAATAAAACACATGCTTGCAAACTGTTGTGAGCTATAACAGCCAGCAATGGCATTCTTAGAGAAGTCTGTTCAGAATATTTTACTGAACCAGTAAACATGGGCATGCACTTTCCTGTTATTAGGACTATGAGTAGTCCTCTAGATCTTTCATCATAAATTATTGTCATAACATGATAAAGCAACCTGTTATAGTTTTATACTTTCGAATACTTCTGTTTCCTAGAGGATTAAGGAAAAATTAAAAGGTTCCCATTTTGTTCTGGGATAATGTAAAATTAGATCTATGTGTCACTGTTAATCCAACTTAATTTTTTCACATGGACAGGCTCCTTCAGACCCATGTGTAAATGTTTTGTGGTGCAAGGAAATCTAGAGAAAGAGAAGAAATACTATTTCAACTGTTCATGGGTATCTAACTTATTACTTCTAGTGAATACTTGGTCTGTCAGCATACAGGACAGAAAATGTTCCTTGATTTCAAAGCCTGGCATTATTTTAATGTTTTCCACTTTGAGGGTATAACTCGCTAATTGGATCAAAAAATGGCTGTCTTTGGTATTTCCTTGTCTGTTTTTGTAAGTCTCAACCCCCTGTGGATGGAGAAGGAGGTGGAGAGGATGGGGCTTGAAACTTCAGTCAGTAAAGAATATAAATTCTTGCATTGTGGCTGTTTTTAAATGTACTTAAATTAACATGTGATGTTATTTTGTAACGTGCTTTTTATGCTAACATACACATATAACTATGGATTAAAAGCATTTATCTCCATTTTTGTGAATACTTACATTCATTTTCAGATAAAAAGATGGCTGATCTCATAGAAAATCTCCAGTAAATAATTTTGCTTGCTTGAACCACTGTCGTGTTTTTATTATCACTGTACTTTTGAAAAGTTGGTGCACCCTGTTTCAGAAAAGATTTCTTTGCCTTTCTGGGGAATTATGGTCAGTGAAGGTTGCTTGACGTGACTATAGAAATGCTGTGGTTGTCAACAGGATGTAAAAAGTCTGTAGATGTTTATCTTACCTAGTTAGTTTCTCAGTGTATGAAGTTAGTGTTCAGCTTGATTTCAGGATCTGCAATATAATGACTTTTAAATATCACCACCAAATACTGGAGCTTTTGTGGCTTTGCTTTTAACATCAAGGTTATAAGTTTTGTAGGAAAAACTTTGTTATTTTAAAATGTCTGCCACTACACCTGGCATTGTGTGTAGCCACAGTTAACAGGTGTTAACTGGAAATCAAAATACAAAGTCAAGCAGTTCATAGTTTAACACTTCTTGCATATTGTCCCCTCTATTTGTCTAGAGTATTCATAATACACTGCACATCACCAGAGCTGTAAATAAGGGATATTTCAGATTTTATGCTTCTTTCTCTATCTGTATCATCTATATCTGTATCTATATAGCTAAAAAAAACCTGCTGTATAAAAATTATCATACCTAATCTCTTCTACTCTCAAGGTGTTTCTCAATGAGAAGTACCTTCCAGCCTAAATAAAATGGTTTGGCAACATTTTTTAAGGCATTTTATTTTACAAAGATAAATGGTAGCTTTTTCATATACAGTTTACTGAATTACAAATTGCAGTGACAATATTCACTGACAGGCTTTTCTGGGTTCATAATATGCTTAGTCTGCTATTCCATTAGCTGATATTGTCATGCATAAGTTAAGTAATATACCAAACAGAAATTAAGGTATAAGGTGTGCCAAAACATGTTGCTGTTTTCATTACATAACATTGCAATATGTAATAGGATGAGGTCTTATTATTGTATCCAACACATTTTTCTCAGAATTGCAGTGTTCAAAGTACAGTGTGTCTGACCAAATACAGAGAAACATGAAAGGTGCAACTTCTGTTCAAGCTAGCAGAAAGATCTTTATTGCATTCAGGGATAAGGTGAACATGCCTTGGTGTTCAATGTCACATCTTATAGTGCGCAAGGTCAGAGGTAACACAGATGATACATGTGGTGGATATTTATTACTTGAATTTTTCAAGCCCTACTCTGCAAGCCGTTTCATGCTTTTTTGTGCCTTTTGGGGATTTTCTTTTAGTTCTCTTTTTTTAATACCTTTTTTTTATTTTTTCTGCTTTACTTTGTCCCCTCCACACCTACCCTCTGATGCAGTAATTCACATTTAGGATGAGAACATATTCTTAAAAGTAAATTTCTCTGTCAGTCTGTTCTGATATTGGCATGGCTGTGAGTCAGTGACAGTCCAGCAAAACTTACATCACAGAACCCTGAAATAGTATTCCTGGATGCTGCTGCCTTTGCAGTGCTTCAGGCTTCTTCCAGGCTCACTAGCATCATCTCCTCGATCTTTTTTTCTGTTCGCTGAAGATCCTGTAACATGAAGGAGGAGGCACTTCGTATGAATAAGTTCTTTTAAAAAATCTTCCTTGTATGCATGAAGCTTGAGACTCAGGAATGTAGAAAGGCATTCATTTGAAATAAAGAAGAAAAGAACAAGGTGCATTTATGCATTGAACCATTGATGGGTGTTACTCCCCAAAGCAAATTGAATAGCTTTCTACGAGGTCTCCTGAACAGATCCCTGGACTGTCTTTCCCTGTGCAACTTACCTGAAGGTGTGCACAGTAGTTCTTTAAACTCTCTGTTGTTTGAACGGGGGCATCAGGAAAAACACCTGCAGCAACAGAAAAAAAAAAAAAAAAAGCTTCCCAAAATCCATAGTCTGAATGTTAACGAGGTGCTAACGGTACTCAGATCACCCACACCTGAATGACAAAAGACTGTGAGGAAATGTTTCTCACTGAATAACGGGCAGAATTACCTACTTCGGACACAGTAACCGTGCTGAACTCCAAAGATTATTGCTCAAGAGCATTTCATGTTTTAACAGATGTGTAAATAGCCAATGTGTACACAGATATTGCTTTAGTGCAGAGTGAGTTGGCGTTACATTTTGACTTAGTAAATCATTATCATTAATTATTAATAATTCTATTATTCGAACATCCATTCATTAAAGGCATGTCCAGTGTACACAGTGTTTACATTTTTCAAAGAGTTGCCACAGGTGGCATCCAAATCTGGCCTTATGGCTCCAAAACTGCCTCTTGGTCTTCCATTACAACTGTTAAAAGCACTATGAGGAACATATTGAATTAATACCTCTTTGATTTTAATTTCAGATTCTCATGATTACGGCAATATATTTTTATGAAGATACAGTCTTTCCTTGACACATATTGAAATTACTTTAAGTAGCATTCATGGAAGCCAAACTAATATTCTGGGATACTGTGCAATCTTAATATGCTTTTCTTTAGTCAGAAAAACACATATGAAAGGAAGCTATTACCACATGGCCCCAAAAAAGCAGAAACAGAATCCTTAATTATAGTAGAAAGGACGGAATAGTGTGATATTACATCTGAGATCCAAACAGTTTGTACTTATCTGTACTAGCTGGAGAAGAAACTTACCAAACAAACCAACTCCCAGCAACTTGAGGGTTTTGTGTTTTATTTCTTTCTACAGTCGTAAGTGAAAAACAAATCAACTAATTTTATTTTTATAGGAGTTGTGAAATAGTTGTGTTTGAATATTAGTCTGTGTCAGCCACTTGCTGCAGTTTTAAGAGCCTGTGTGAGAAATGCATACCTATACTTTCATATACACTTTCATATATACTTTGGCATATACATTCATATATCTGTATCTATATAGATATGAGAGTGGGATGTCAACTGGTCATGGATGTAACTGTGGTTAAGTCAGAATGGGACACCTCTTTCTTCTCACACAAAGTCAGAAAAATATGCCGAGCGCAGGGAAGGAGACAGGTATGGCCTGCAAGTAATAGCAGACTAAAGTAGGGTTGGGTCTTGTGGAGAGCTGCTTCCCTGGATTTCAAGGTAGATGATAGACAGAAAAATGCTGACCACATGCCCTTGACTGTATCCTGAAGGCACTTTCTGGGCACCCAGTTGTGCTGAAGGTTTTTTAGCAATATGATACATGTTGGAGACATGTCCATGAAGTTCCACGATGTTAAATAAACAGGGACTGAATTTCCAAAGAGATTTTTAGTGGAAATATTGTCTAACTGCCCCAGACTGACCATCCTTACAAGGACTGGAAGTTGAAATTAATGACACTATGAGCTACACTGTTATTGACAGATCATCTAGACGATTGGATTGTCCTTTTTGAGCACTTCTTCCGTTATTTCAGTGACAGATGCTGACACAACAGGTTAGTACCTAACCAGCCGCCAAGGACTAGCGTTTGTTCCTCCCCTGGTCTTCATTCGACTGTTAGATAGATTTGTTTGGAGTTAGTAACCTTTTCTTAGTTTCTTAGTTGATTGATTGCTACTTATATAGCACATTTTTTTTTGTAAAACATCAAATCAGCCGAATACCTAGGAAGATATAAAATTACTTCTGACTGAGATGCAATTGGTAGCTCTTTAACAATAAAGCAGGTAAGAGCATTTTATGTTTGTAACAACAAATGCCGATTTCACAGTGAAGAACTGATAAAAAACACATTTGTTAATAGCTAAGGGTCGGGTTTTCTTTATTCTAACTTATTCATTTCTTAAATTATACTTATACAAAGAAACCAGAGGTTAGCAATTTTTTTTTGCGAGGCACTGCTTCAGTCCTGAATGCAAATAAGCACCACCAAGTAGTTGAGCCACAGCCAAGGTGTTCCACATATATCCTGAGATGGAAGACAGCTTTTTAGGAGATGGTACTATAACTAGTTAAATTCTAGTAAAGGTTAAGTGCCTCTGTTTCAAATTGGCTCATTTTTTCTGTGCTGGTGAGCCGTGGTCTGAAAAAAAGGAACGTACAAAAATAAAATGGGCTGTGTATTCCTGCTACATTCTGATCATGAGATGAGAGTTGTCCCGTCCAAATAGTGTGGGTTTTGTCACCATTACTGGGTAGGGGAGGTTCGAGAGGTTATTCATTGCAAGAACACATGTCAGCCGTAAGCTCGGCTCGTTTGTCTAATACAGTGCGATTGAATACAGTTCCCCGGCAATTTTTCTGTAAACGACGATGTCCTTAACGTGAAAAAGTGATTTTTGAGGGGTTAGAAAAGCACGGCTAGGCGTGAAGAGAATAAAAACGTCGGCCTCGCAGTCCCAAGTAGTGGCAGTTTCTGGTGGCTGTTTCTCTTGGCCCGCAGTTTACTCTCAATCTCGCAGGTTCTGTGAGCGGTGCGGCTGCGGCCGGTGCCAGCTCGGAGCGGCTGCGTGTGCCCCGATCCGGAGCGACACCGAGGTGCTGTGCCCGCAAACCGGCACCGATCATGGCTTGCATCCACAAGCGACAGCTTCATTCTCCAGTGCGGGGCCAGCCCCATGGGTTTCTGTGCGACATTTGACCGAAAATAAATTTTTTAAAAGCATCAAACAAAACAATAACAAACAAACAAACAAAACCCCCACGATGGCAAAGAGCTGCATTTTACACAGCCCCTTCATGCTTATGCCGTTTTCATTCGCATTTAATTGCAGGTAATGACTGGGGAAGTTGTTGCCATCATGTAATGTGCAGTCTGGCAGTGTGCCGGGCTAAGCTGAGAGCCTCGGCCCGGGCGGTGTGGGAAGGACTTGTCCCAGGTCGGGGGAGATGCGCTGGCTGTGGTGGCAAATGGTCGAAGGGAGGGACCTACTTTCACCTGGCGGGCACCTCTTGCCCTGCGAACAGGAGGCGAAGCGAGGATTCAAGCTGACACAGTTCTGATTACTTGATTACATGAAACATTTTGTGCCTTGCCACAGAACAAATGCAAACACAAATAAGAGAATTTCCTACTGGGTCATGCCATCTCCTCACCGCCCATCGCTGCCTGATACTCTCTAGAAAGAGCCAGCACACAAACGGACTAGGAAAAATGTCTCTCGTGGTGACATATGCCAGGTATGGGTTTTGTCAGGAAAAGTGAAATATTTCGAGGCAATTTGTAATACAGTGGATTAATTTGGATTGCCCGGGATAGAAACAAAAAGAAGACTGTCTCTAACCAAAGGCTGGGGGCTGGCTTTATTTGCCAATATCAATATTTGTGTGGAAAGCATAAAATATGTTGTTTTTCCAAGAGTTGAAGTTTTAAAAGGGGGGAAGGAGGAGAAGGAGGCCCGTGGATGAAATATTAGCAGCATATCGGTTAACCACTAAGCTCTTTTTTGTATCCATCTAGCCGTTTCTGGTAAGAAGGGCAGAGTCTAAAGGCTCCAGGATAGATGCTCCTTAATGCAGGCTAGCGTTTCAAAAGATACAGGCAGCTCTCAGCAAATGACAAAATAAGGCTGAGACTGTACAGAGGCGGTGCTGAAAGACTGGAATAAAATTGCTCTGTGGCTTTCAGCATCGCTGAATTACACGTTTTTAATCGCATCTAGCACACATCGCATTGGGGGAAAAAATGCAAAAAAAGAGCAACGGTTCTTTCAAACGAGGTAGCCTTGAAAACCGGCAGTCCTTGTCAAAGCAGCTCAATGCATCCACTTGTTAGTACCTCCAACTTGAACAGGGATCTATTTCTTAAACTCTGCCCCTTCTGTCTCACACCTTCCTTTACCTTCGTGCTTAGAAACCACAATGTCGACCCATATTTCATGCCTTAGAAGAAATCAATTCATCTGAGATGACAAGGCAGCCCCCCTCCACACTCTCCAGGCCTCTCGATACATTCAGAGCCTCGGGTCGCTCCGGTAATGTAACCCTTATATTTTCGGAATTGTCCCAGTACCAGTCAAACTGCCATCAGGGAAGACTGAGTGATTTGGAAAAGAAACCTTTCTTTTAGTTTGCTCCCTTGCAGAGGTGCACTAATGCTTCCGTGCCCTACAGCCCAGCGTTGGTTCGCGATGGGAGAGCAAAAGGGGTAATTTAGACAGAATTGTTCGCTTAAAACTCGCTATCAGCTCCTTTAGGGGACCGTCCGCTTCTTGCAATAAATTCCAGGGGAAAGGGTGGGAGGAGAAGCGAATGTTCACCCGTAATTTACTGCAAAACCTAATAGCGAGATTTTTCACTTCTAGATTTTTCTTCTAAGGCGTCTGCTTCTGTGATATGAAGAACGGCGTTTGTCTTTTGCCTTGCGAATATGTCTATAATTTGTTGGAAAGCTTGGTAGAGGGGGAAGGGGGGAGGATTTGGCTTCTGAAGAGCCGCTCCGGCTGCTGGAGCCCGGCTCGGCCAAAGCCGCCAGAAGCTTTGTCCCCCGGTAAGGGCGGGGGGACAGCCGCCTCCTCCGGGGCTGCAGACAGAGCAGCTCTGTGCTTGCCTTACCTAACATCCCGAGCAGAAAGTCAGATCCCACTCTTAGTCGAAGTGCGACGGAGGGGAGTGGAGTGGAATAAATGTGTTCATCGGACCTGAGCAACATCTTTAGGAGCAAATCTCTTCTTTCTGGTGGTGCCAAACTGCACGGGGCTTTGAGTCCCACAACCCAAATTTCAAATCCTTTCTAAACTTGATAAAGGGCTACAATAGCAGTCCGATGAAGCATAGATTAAATTCGTGTAGGATTTGTTTTTATAGCACATATGTAAGTAGGATTCATTATAATTTGAACTAGATCAAGATAAGAGATTAATGCTTTTATAGAGCATCTCTGCTGAGATTTCCTACTGGGCTAAGATTAAATCAACACATTAAATATTATCTCATTCAATTTTGTGTTTTTAAAAAAATAATAAAAAAAAAAGTTAGATGGTTTAAGAAGAGTCACTACCTGTTGCAAGAAGAAAATTGTCGAGGCTTGTCCACGCCTGACAGCAATCCTGCTTTCTTAAAGGGGGAACCTTCTCACTTACCAGATTTCTTGCCCACCCCCTGAATATGCCTTTGAGGCACATGGAATCTTCATTTTATCTCTGCAGGTGTCATACAGGAAATCTCCCAAACAGCTGAGGTACTGTCAAAGCGCCAAACTGTAGGAACCGTGAAATGGTTGCTGTCATTAGGTTCGGGCTGTTTTGTGGACTAGACCTGGAAACGTCTGAACCTCGAGCCTGGCTGGGAAAGTGGGAAAGGCTCCAGGCTCAGGCCCAGCCTAATGAGAGGTGACACCACTTTCCCTGTGAGAGGTGAGCGTGGCTCAATAGACTCGTCCGCTGCCCACGCAGAATTAACATTAAATTACCTAGTAGAAGTGTAGCCGATTTGCTCCTACACTTTCACTGATCTCTGAAACTACAGATCCCAGGTTTCTGGTAAAGTCTCTCCAAACAGTGTCAATTAAATATTTCCTCTCCGAACGGAAAATCTTAAAGCTGTCCCCGTACACCAGAACCGATTTGTGTTTGTTTGCTCAGGTGAACAAAACTTGCCTGTTAGGAAGAAAGTTCGTTAAAGGGGGCTTGGATCGGGACCTTTTGCAGCCTGGCTGCGGAAATCCGAAACACAATCTTTATTTTCAGAGATTAAAATAGTGATGCTTCACATACCCTTAAAAAAAAAAAAAAAAAAAGGGCATTGCCTCTCAACACTGAAAGAAATTGAGTTTTTGGGGCTATTGGGTTTCCTTTTTTTTTTTTTTTTTCTGGCAATAAGAATATTTCACATGATTCTTCTCACAAACAGGATGTCTGGAAAATTATTACTCAGCCAAGCTAAGTTTTGGATCTGCAATTTGCAATTTGCCACATTCCACCGGGAGGGAGATATGGAGCGAGTAGCAGATTGTCTTTTTATACCTTTTTTTCTCCTTCGCGGGTCAGGTGGGTTCCTAGGACCGAGTGGCAGAGACCGAGAAGCTGGTTTGTCAGAGGGTCTCTCTGGAGCCTGCGCCCATGTCATGCAATAAAATCTCCGTGTCTGAACTCGAAATGAGCTCCTAGGTAAACCCTCAGCAAAGAAAACAGAAGACCTGTGGAAATACTGAATCATTTGAGCACCTGTTTTTCGAGATACACAGTTTTCTTCGTGTTTCACGCTCCCTCCCTCCGGCGGTTATTGGGGTGCTTGATCCCATTCAAGAAAACGTATCGCTTCCCTTCTTCCTCTATAACCATCCCTCAGGCGCCCCTCACTGCGGGGCCACCCCTCCCGCGGAAACACCCAGCCCTTATCTTCACAGTTACACCTTCCATTTTCCCAGACAACTGGAGTGTGTGTATGTGGAAGGAATTGAATAGTACCCCCAAAATTCGTTTAGCCGAGTCCCAGGTAGAACGAATTTCCTCCCATTCAATACTTAAATTAATTTCGTGTTGTAACTCTTCTGGAGGGAAGAGTAGTGTTGGTGTAAAACATTATTTTTTTTTTTTTTTCTGTCCTGACATCCATAGCTAAAAACCGGTATTAGAAAAGAGGAGGAGGGGCGGGAGGGGACGGGGATTCGTGGACGTTTGAAAGGGAGACCATCGCCCGTATTGCTGCCGTTCTCACTTTATTTAAACAAACGCAAGGGTGTGAGGAGATCATTCCAACACTCAGTAACCCTGTTTCGGCTGGAAACAGCCATCCCGAGCTGCCGCGGCAGCAAGGGCTGCGGACCCAGAAACGGAGCGTGCGGGTCCGCCACCGCAGTCGCACATTTCTCTTCCTAAATTCTTTGACTGTTCGGCAGCGATACGTTTGATATCTATGCGGGATCCTCGTTTCTACGCTTGGTCTGTAACTTCTGATGTCCGGAAGGGAAGGAATGCGAGGACGGCGAGGGTAGGGCAGCCTGCCGTCCCCGCAGGAGTGCCCTGCGGTACCGCGGAGCGTCCCGGTGGACAGGCTTCCCCCAAGGAGCTGCTGTGCGCTGCAGAGGCGAGCTCCTTCACACCACCTCTGGTCACGAAACGTCTCTCCATCACACATAACACCCTTTCACAGAAGGTTTAGGAGATACTCCATCGCGGGAAACACAGCGGCACATCTGCATGCACCTCTTAATAACGGGGCTGCCTGGCGGAGAGAGTAGGTCCCTGAAGAAAGATGCTTTTCAAAGCTGTCTCACCTCAACACAGAATTTTTTTCCCTTTGCCTCCTTCTCCCCCGGGATCTGTCCAACCCCTCTCAAATGGTTTTAGCCCGCTGAAGTCAGCTTTCTGCTTTCAAGCTTTTAAGGAGAACGAATGCCATACGTGGCGCCAATTCTCCCCTAGGTTACATCTCTCCTTCCCTTTGAAGTCCGCTGAGTTGCACAGAGGTAAATGAGAGCAGAATTTGGTCCCTGGCGCTAACAGTGATGTGGGATCACTCTGATTTTTATTTATTTATTTATTATTCCCTGTTGAATTTAACCTGATTTTAAGATCCGGTTATAGTTGGTGTCCGCTCTATCTTTAACACTCAGATATTGTAAACGCATATATATAAATGTCGGTGCTAATCTCGGCTGGGAGCGCTTCGCAAAGACGGGGCGATAAGGGAGAGGAGTCCCCGCTGGGGAGAAGCTGCAGAAGGGTCGTGTTTTCTCAGCGGAGAAGGGGTGAAGAGCACAGAGGACGCTGCAGCCCGTCCCCAGCTTCGTCCCCAGACGAGGCCGGAGCTTCCACGGCCCCGTAGGTCAGCCGCCGTCGCCGCCGGGGTGGCCCGATGCTCCCGGGAGGGAAGGGGTGGAGGGGCTGCCGGGGTGCGGAGTGGCTCCGGGGTGGGGAGCGAGGGCTGCCGCCGCCGAGGCGGCTCCTCGCCGCCAGCGGGACACGCGCATCCCCGCGGACAGGCAGCCGCTCTCCCTCCAGACTCCCGAGAAAATGCCCTGCTGCTGCTGGCAGCGCTTAGGGGGTTTACGGTCATAAGAGATGCTCCTTGTCCTCGGCTTTCCTGGAGTTTAGTAGTTGTCTTTAAAGAGGGACATTTATTGGGATAAAAGTGGATTGCAGGCTGCAAAAACTTTGCATATGTCTTTCATTTAAAAGACATCCAGAGCTCCATTTTTTCCTTCTCCCTCTCTCTCGCTCCCTCTCTCTGTCTCTCTCTCTCTTCCTCCCCCCGCCCCCCCCCTTTTTTTTTTTCCCTTCCCCAAGGCATTTAGTGCTTTTAAGGCACAGTTATAAACACTCTGCCTAAGTGCCAACACACGGAGATGCCGGGGGGGCAGGGAGAGGATCTATTTCTTCGGGTCCGGAGCAGGCGTTGTTCCAGAAGGTGCAAGGAGGAAACGTGTCGTTTTTCATGAGAAATCCGGGGACGGGAACTGCCCCTGGAGCGGCCCCTGGGGCAAGGTCCAGCCTCTCTCCCGGGGCAGGCAGCAAGCTGGCCTCCGCCGCACCTGGCCGCGCACCGCGGGCACCGCTCGTCCTCCGCGCCCCTTCCATTTCTCTTCTCCCGGGGGCTTACTGAAACCGCTTCCACCTCTCCCTCCCCGCCAAAGCGACACCCCCAACACCACAAAAAAATCCCGTCCCACCCCAAGTCCCCGACCACCACCTCTGTGCTCTGTCACGACGGGGCTCCGCGCCTCCCGCAGCGCCAGCTCGGTGATGGAAATTGGGACGGAGATGTGCGGGCAGCAGCCCGGTCCCAACAGATGACAGGGAAGGGCAGATTGGGCGTGTGGCGGATGGTGCCCACAGCTACCCATTTCTGTGGGAAAATATCAAATTAGAGACCAGCTGAAGAAGGAAGGGAAGCTGCTTGCCGGGAAATATGCTGGACCCGAACTGGCCTTCCCTTCACCTTTGACTGGGTTCACAGGAAAGGTCTCCAAGCCGCTCCACAGCCCCGACTGGCCAGTGTTGCACCGATAATTCAGCCACTCATTAAAGCCTCGCTTCTTCTCCCCTCCCCGCCCCAGCGGGGGAAGGGTCCACCGAACTGGGCTCTAAAACAGCCTCAACACAAAAGACAAGCGCGGGCCCATGATGCTGAAATACTCATCTGAAGTGACTGCAATCTCGGGTTTACTTTGCTTCACCGAATACTCCTTTCACGAGGAGGCACGGAAACTCTTTTCCGTAATTGGTGTCTTTTTGAAATAGTCCACTATCTCTCTCGCCTGTGTTTTAAATCTTATCACTGTGCGAAAGGACAAAGGAATTCAACACTTCAAAGCTCACACTTCGGGTGAAAACAACCCGCTTTTCCAATATCCATGGGAATGTATGCATATATGGCTCATTTCTTTTTCTTTTTATTACCTAAGACTTTTAAAAAATACTTTAATTTAGAAACAATATTGTTTTTTAATGATAATATTTCAGGAGATTTAAAAGGTTCGTTTTAACCACTTTACAGAGACACACACGCACCCCCACCCCCAAACACACACACGGAGGCAGACTGATTGAGATCTGTTTCATAGCAGACAAATTCTCTTTTAGGCCAGTTTCTGATGTGAGCGAGTTCTAGTTTTAAGCTTCTCTGTTTTCCATTCCCTCTACACAACTTTCTATAATACTTCTTTCTCTGTTTAACTCTAGGACAAAACTTCTGAGCTGTTTAATAAAGAAGGAACACCGGTTCTTAATTTTACAGCTTCAGAGAACAGGACTGCAGCTACCGATGTATCAGTCAAATCGATTAAAGAAGATCCTTTACTTGAGGGTATGTGCCCCTGAAATTACCTTGCTCTAAGCCTCTCAAGGAGCTGGGGGGAGAGGGAGGGAAGCGAGGGATTATTCTTTCCAGAATCCCTGGAGAAATGAGAATAGGTTGCAGAGGGGAAATGTCCTTTTTATTTGTCCTCCCTCCCCTCCCTCCCTCCCTCCCTTTCTCCCCTCACCCTCCCCGAATGCTTGTGTCTGTCTGAAACAGATCTGTCTGTCGAAAACGGGCCTGGAACTCCCTCCTGTGTTGGGATTAGGTCTTGGGGGACCCGGGGTGGAGTTAGACTGCTTGCTTATTTTCATATTCATTAGAAATGGGAGGTTGCACAAGAAGTCCTGCTGAGCTTCAAGATATAAGAGCAACTTCGGGTTGCCCTTTCAAGACAAGACAAATCAAAGGCTCAGAGGCAAAACAGCTCCCTAAGCACTGAACGCCTCTTCCTCCCTCCTTCCTTCCCTCCCATCCACTCACTCTCCCTCCCTTGCTCACAGTCCAGCCTCTGTCTAGGGAAGAGGCTCTGAAGCAGCCTTAGATGATTATGGATTTTCTGAGCGAGAAGTTTACCCTGAAGAGCCAGCAGAGCAAGAACAGTGACTTTTACATGGGAGCAGGAGGCAGTTTGGAGCACGTTATGGAAACTTTGGACAATGAGTCCTTTTATAGCAAAACGTCAGGCAGCAAATGCGTGCAGGCCTTCAACCCTCTGCAAAGAGCTGAGCATCATGTGAGGCTGGAGAGGACATCACCCTGCCAGGACAACAACGGTGAGTCGTCATCCCAGGGTTGTTCTCCCTCCTGGAGATATACGGGGGAAGGCAGTGAGACCAAAGGCAGCTGTGCAGCCTTCGGATGTGGGCATGTGAGGGGCTGTCAGGTAGTAGTAAAATAACAATAACAGTAACAATATTAATAATAATACTACTACCACTGCTATTAAAAAAAAAATGCCGGGAGAAGGCAAACGCCTACTTTGAAGAGTTCTTTTGCATTCAGTGCAACCCTTCGGTTACTGCCTTCCCTACCGGCCCCAGGCCGTGTCCCCCGGCTAGCGGAGGAACACAGCCCGCCCGCCCGCCCCGGGGGACCGAGGGCACGGCCGCCCCCGGCATCCCCCTGGCCGACCCCTGGTCGCCCTCCGGCCACTCTCCGGCCGCCTTCCGCCCCCGCTGCAAGCCGCGGCGTTTTCACCCAGCAAACTCTCGGGAAAAAGCATCCCTGGGTGTCGGTGTCGGAGGGAACCCCGGACACGGCCGGCCCTCCGGTGCCGATCCAGGGAGGGAACGGAAGGTCGCTTGGTCATCTTTGATTCCGTCGAATATCGCCCTGCGACGGGAGCGGGGTTCTCTCTGCCGTGTTACCAAATGATGCGTAAAGGTGATTCTTCCGTAAATGTCGTCCGTCATCCAAACAATAGCGTTAAACATTCTATCAAGTACTAAAATTTTCTAGCCTATCGGCAAGGGGAATGTGGAATATTTTCTTTTAAAAACATTTAAAATTTTCCTCATTTTTCCAACATGATGAAAACCACTATAGAAAAAAAAATTTTGAAAATAATTTCCTGCAAGAATTGGAAAACATGATTAAGATCAGCTGCAATAAGAAGACTAACAATACCATACGTTTTTTGACTTCATATAGCCATTGAAGTATATATTTTTGAGAAAATTCTTTTATTTGTACAAAAAAAGGTAAGAAATATTGATAGACTTCTTCAAATGTAATTTTAAAAAACTATAGAAAATTGATTTATACATTGGAGTTTTTCTTAATCAGCCAATTTTATGTGTGCCTCGAGGGCTTTGGGGTATTTCCTATCTATGTATGTGTTGATAGTAAGTATCTAAGAATTTCATTACAATCAGCTCGAATTGAAATAAAGGAAATTACTGAGAATATGAGAAAATCTCAAAGCAAGCTTCTTATGTTACATGACATCTTTGTAAATTTTAATTTCTGTGATTTGAATCTTTTTTTCACCATTTTCTTAGAAAAGAAAAAAAAAGGTTTTTTTTAATTCTATAACTTATCTCATTTCTTTTCCAGTGATGTGCAATAAGTAAAAAATATTGAAAGATAGAAAATGTTTTAATTTCCTATTAAGAAGTTACTGTGGAATATTTCTTATCTCTACTACTCAAGTTTTACCTAATGACAAATAGTTCCTTCAATCCTCATATAAATTATATGAAACGCTCTCTTTTAATAAGTTAACATTTTGCAGAAATGCCCTTTATTTTGTAACAATAACAAACCTAATTGGAAACAATTCCACTTCACAAATCCAAAAGAAGATATATGAAATTTATTGAGTTTTTAAAATGAATTTAATTTTTGGTTTCATTTGCTTCTTGATTTGTCAGTTTACAGCTATTTAGTTTACTACACTGTTAGTTTGTATTTTCATAAAAACAGAGATTTTTACATTTGCTTCCAAGTTTAAAGCCACGTTTATTAATAGCTTTGTGCCTCTACTATGAAAATCTGTTTTGGGCTAAGATTCCTTATCTATACAACTCTAGCTGATGCTGATTTCATGGATTGTTAACTACTTTAGCAGCAGTAGTGGCAGAGTGAAAATATCCAAGTCCCTTGCACAGTCTCCTTACTCTATAAGTTTTCAGATGACATTTTCAGATATAATTCTCAGCTGAAATTCAGTGTGATTTAGCACTTTTATTCTGTTATTAATATTATGAATTCCTCTTCCATGATCTCGTATAGAAACAACACAGCCATGATAGAATCTTGTTCCTTATGAAACTGTTTTATATGAACTCCTGAATCTAAACACCTCCCCTTCCCCCTTGATCATTTATTAACCAGCTGTTAACCCACTTTGTATGCAGTGAACTACGGGATTACTAAAGTGGAAGGACAGCCTCTTCATACAGAGCTGAGCAGGCCCATGGACAATTGCAACAATCTCAGGATGTCTCCAGTGAAAGGGCTGCAGGAGAAGGGGGACCTGGATGAACTTGGTGATAAGTGTGACAGCAATGTCTCCAGCAGTAAGAAGAGGAGACACAGAACAACTTTCACCAGTTTGCAGCTGGAGGAACTGGAGAAAGTATTCCAGAAAACTCACTACCCAGATGTCTATGTAAGAGAACAGCTAGCTCTGAGAACAGAGCTCACTGAGGCCAGAGTCCAGGTAGGAACCACATTTCAGCGTTTCTATGACAAATTGTGCATTGTAGGAATGAGTAAATTACACTCTTGGGGATTGTACAAAAGCCCGTAAAGCTAAAGCAAACAGCTCATTTTGCTTCATTTCTTTATGGATATGAGCTGTTACGCTGTAGTGCTAAAATAACTTGTAATGATTTTAAATAGCTTGTGTTGTGGTTCTGAACACTTGTTTAAAGGATGAGAAAACAACATCAATAGTAAAGCTGTCTTGATCTCTTGTAGAATTCCAGGCAGTGAAAAAGTAAAGTGCTACATGTAAAGACCCCACTAAACAGACGTGTTGCCTGCAGTTCAGACAGATGACAATGTAGAACTCAGATGCAGATGATTCTGTGTGTGTTACGGCATTAAAAGTACAATCTAAAAAATAATCAGATTCCTTGTTTCTATCCAAAGAATGTGCAGTGAAACTGTGCATACATAAATGTGTATAAATATCTATATACTTATATACCTATATTTACATAGATGTGTGTGTGTGTGTGTTTTGTGCCTGTATAAAACAAGGACATAATCCTTTCATCTTTGCTGTATGGAATGATCATAGAAATCATAAAATTAGGAGATGCATTTGCTGATTTTTAAACTTTCATAACTGATGAATAACGTTATTCTAAATTTTGGAACGAAACATACTTTTCACCACTTAGTACATTATTTGGGTATTGTAACTGCATACAAATGTGATCCATTCAGGATGTGCTCGTATAGTAATCTCAATAATATTTATGGCTTTTGATGTGCAGTGGTGAGAAAAGAAGCTAAATATCCAGGAAATGCAGCCTTTCCCTTGTCTTCTGTTAGAAAGGTCTTCTGTTAGAAAAGGGTGTGAGCCATATTTTGCAAGTTTCTTTTAATTTAAATTTCCCTGTTCTGGTAATAATCATTATTTCAATTTAGAGAATAATGGTCATGTTGATTCTTACAGACTGGGATTAATTTTTTTAATTTAGTGACTTGAATATGATAACAACTTCACAACTTGTAATTAAACACATACTCACGCATGCATATAGAGAAATAGACGTCAGTGCACATGCATACAAACTGAAATTAAATCAGAAACACCTTCAGAAACAAAGTCAGCTAATTAATTTTATAAAAAGTGTTCTTTTCGTGTCTATTCAACCAGACATCATATTCGCTGTTGTGATCAGAAAATCAAAACTGTGTGTTCAGTTACATCGATGCGATATCAGCAATGGCGATGGAATTTGTTTCAGTGGCTTTTAACTCTTCAGACTCTATGCAATCCCTCTTCTTCTGAATTTGGTATTGCTTTCCAAGTATGACTTCCATTCATTGGGGTTTAGTCTTGACTTAAAAAAAAGACTGCTTTTAGCAAAAAGATTTGTTAAAACACTGCTCTAACAAATGTGTAATTTTAGAATACAGAGAAATACTTCAAGAACAAATTAATAGTGAGAAGAGGGAGGAGAAAATTGAACTAAAGTGTGTCAACTGACTTTTTAGCACCTTTTCTTCTAAAATTTAGAGGCTTCATATGGTAAGAATTTTAAAAAGAAGACAGCAAATATATAAGTCTATATCAGACTTTCACAGAGTATCTATTTCTATTTTATTTAAACATGTTATTCCCTTTCTTAAAAAATAAAGAATCTTAGCATTTCTCATATGCTAAATATGAAAGGACATGTTGATCATTTCTATCCAGAGTAGCAAGAATATTCCTTCACAAGATTAAGCAATTTGCAAGGCCTTACGTCATTAAAGGCAAGCATCTGGCAATTCAAGGATAACAAGCAGCAGATTTCTACATTGCTTTGTGGAGGCAAATGGTTACTTTATCTCTGCCAAGAGTAAGTTTCTAGTAAAGTGGTGTAAACAGAAACATTTTGGGGGATTGTCAAAGGAAAAAAAAAAGTGCTTTTTCTCATTTAGTTCTAGGAATTCAAGCAAATTGTTTGATTTAGTGTAGCAGAGTGATCAGCTGGATACCTTACCCACAGTTCCCTTCACCACCATTTCATCAACATCCAATTTAATATTTGTCCTGCACACACGCAGAGAGAGCCAACCTGAACCTAATTTATCTAAGTTGTTCTCTTTCCTGCTGCATGTCAGTCCAGTAATTGGTACCCATTTTAAGGAGATTGTCAAGGCCTTTTTTCAAGGAAAGAGCTTCATGACTAAATTCCCTTTTCGTGTCCTTGATGCCTCCTGTGGAGACAGGAGATTTCTTTTTTTTGCCTTTCCTTTCCTTTTTACTGAACCTCAGGCATCATAAATAACACAAACTTGCCACAAAGATC
Organism: Orthonyx spaldingii; assembly: GCA_013397795.1. Lineage (NCBI taxonomy): Eukaryota > Metazoa > Chordata > Aves > Passeriformes > Orthonychidae > Orthonyx > Orthonyx spaldingii. The sequence continues at coordinate 129,008 of VZTJ01006639.1, forward strand.
CCTAACAATATATATTCAGGAGTTATATACATGAACCTTCCTTTGCTTGCTGAATACATTCTAAAAGACTGCACATACTAAATCTGCAACAAGTACCTGGGAATCAAAATGAGCAAAACTATGTCCTGGTTGCTTAAGCAGTATCAAAAGAGAGTTGAGTTCTCCAAAGATCAATACAAGAATGGAATTATAAACTAAACAGTGTTATTTTAAATATCCCACAATATGGAACCAGAAAATATCACTCAAAATACAGGAAGTGTTTATACAAAAACACACTATTGATGTATATATATAGCTAAATGAATTAATGATCAATTTAGCAGGAAGACTAACCAATGCCATTGTTTCCTTTAAAAAAAACGGTTTTGTTAGTAGTGTGACTTCTTAAAAATGTCTCAGTGAGCTTCCTTACAAGGAACAATAAAGACTAGTTGGATATTACTCTTATGCAGTGTTACTTTTCTTAGCAATCCCCTTAATTCATCAGGATAATTCTTAACCAGTCCAAACTAAACTGTCTGAAAGAAAATAGTAAATTATTAAGATCATGGGACAATGACAGCTATCAGCAAGAGAAAGAATGAGCATATGATAGGTTTTTGGTATGATACTTGACATTCAAAATATTGCAGATTGTCCAAGGGCTATAAAGACATTTAAACATAAAATCTAAATTATTTCATAGTCTAAAGTGCCATTCTTTTGTTGTCCATTATAAGAAACAGATATCACAATAGTTCAAAAACTGTCTGTGACATGGTGACTTTTTATTATCTTCCTGGCTTTTTAGTATTCCTTATAGGAACGTTTCCTGCTGTGCAGACTACTGGCCTTGTGCCAGTTTTTCCTGCCTTTTTAATACTGCACTTGATAAAGATTATGGACACCTCTAGGAAGCAGATTATGAGTAGTCATAGCAAGTCAGTGGGCATGGGAATTTATAAGAATGTTTCTTTAAAATTTTACTTGCTGCAAACTAATCTTTCTCAGGTTGTTTTTTTTTGTTTGTTGGTTTGGTTTGGTTTGGTTTTTTGAGATAATAGAAAGGAAACTATATGTACTTTTAAAATAGCCAACATCAACTTAAGCAGGTCTGACATTGACAAGATTGAAACTGTAAGAAATTAATTTTCAGCGGGAGAACCTCTCTTTTGTAGATAAACAGAAATTTTCAAAGCCACTGTCCAAAATCTCTTGGTTTTTTCCTTAAATTCTTTGCACAGTATATAATTTAGTTTACCCTGATGACTGTTTCCTTGTATACTATAGGTTTGGTTCCAGAATCGAAGAGCAAAATGGAGGAAAAGAGAACGCTACGGTCAGATCCAGCAAGCTAAGAGCCACTTTGCTGCCACCTATGATATATCTGTTCTTCCAAGGACTGACAGCTACCCTCAGGTATGGTAAAGACCAAGCAGTACTTTGGTTCTACATTTGGCAGCTGTCTTAACAACTCTAGTTTTGTATACTTTGCTAAGATGGGGAATAAACTATATGATCTCTAGGGAGATTCCTTCTGATGTGTTAAACATGCATCATTTCTTAATGGACCTCAACAGACCATTAAATAGAATAAGTGTTCTAGTAGCATGAAACCGTAATAGAGCCATGTAGAATCGGAACTGAATGTATGTCGCTGGGAGAGAGAGAGGCAGAAGGACAAGACAACCCTCTCAGACTGTTGTAGGTGGTTTAATATGGTTTTTTTTTTTCTTTTTCAGTTCCTCGTTAGTATATATTAAGGAATACAGCGTAATAAGATCATAATCTTCTGTCTCTATTCTTCAGTCCTTTGGCTTACTGCTTTGCCTCACTCTCTGCTTTTATTTGTTTGCTTTCTTGTTTTAGCACATTGAATACTTTTATTCTGAAGCTGTTGTTTTCCATATCTCTGGCTTTACATTGCTTTTGCCATATAATTAATAAAATAGAGCACCATACAAAGCAAAAAATCTTGCATGGAATCTCCCTTCCACTACTGGAGTTCCGGTGTTCTTCTGCTTCATTAGGTAGCAGGGTCTCTGCCAACCTTAAGAATATACTCATGTTCTACGTGAGCTTGCTTTGGTTGTGCTCTAAATTGGCTGAATGAAGGGTTGGGGAAGAGTGGCTGGAATATGACCCAGCAGAGAAGGGCATGTGGGTGCAAGTTGACAACAGCTCAACATGAGCCTGTGAGTGCCCAGGCGGCCAAGAAGCACTATGATATCCTGGCCTGTATCAGAAAGAGTGCAGGACCTGAGCAGTGATTGTCCCCCTGTACCCCAGGATTTGAGGTGACGCCACACCTCAAATCCTGTTTCCAGTTCTGGGCCCCTTACTACAAGATGGACATTGAGGTGCTGGAGCGTGTCCAGAGAAGGACAACGTAGCTGGGGAGCACAAGTCCTATGAGGAGCAGCTGAGGGAGCTGGGGTGGTTTTACCTGGAGAAAAGCAGGCTCAGGAGAGACCTCATCACTCTCTGCAACTGCCTGAAAGGAGATTGTAGCAAGATGAGCCTTGGTGTCTTCTCCCAGGGAACATGTGACAGGTCAAGAGGACATAACTGCAATGTGAGCCAGGGGAGGTTCGGGTCAGACACCAGGAAAAATTTTTTCACTGAAATGGTGGTTAAGCATTGGAGTGGTGGAGTGACCATCCCTGGAGGTGTTCAATAAATTACTGGAAATGGCAATTAGTGCTATCTTTTAGTTGGCATGGTGGTGTTTGATTAAATGTTGGACCTGATGATCCTGGAGGTCTTTTCCAACCTTAATGATTCTTAATGATTAGCTAGGAACCAGTGGTCTTTGGCTCATGTATCATCTACTCAGCTTGACGTGCTTTACCACTGAAGAAGTTGCATGTTAGTAGATTTGGTGCCTGGGCCAGAGCTGGCTTGTGTTCCAGCAGCTGAGAACATGGACCCAACCATTTCAGCTGTGGTGGCACTTGTAAGTCTGTCTGCTTTTATTTTATAATGTAACAGAGCAATAACCCAAACTGCATTAGCAACCACTGCATGGTGGACACAATCTTAGGTAGTCCCAGGTAGATTCACAAGGACATAGATGCATGTCCACTCAGATCTCATTCAAGGTGGTCAACTCTCCTTTGAAGGTCGTTCTGACTTAGCTATAGCATCACAACAAATGATAAAGGAATGGTGCTGAAGCTTTGGGATTTCTAGACTAAATTTTTTGTCTGCAAGCTCATCTTGTATTTTTAGTAAGATTTCATCTACAAATTTTCCCAATTGAAAAAGTTTCATTAGCATAAGGTAATAGAATAATATGTCATTGTTAAGCATTTAAAATGATTGTCCTAAAATTAATGTTTTTAAAAAATTCCAAATTTTTAAATTATATAATAATATGACCTATAAATTTCTGAACCAAATAAAATATCCATTCTGTATTTTCAGATTGTTAAAGAGATTAATTAACTGCATTTCTATTTACATTTTTGTCAAAAAATATCTCCTAGACTGATGACACAACTAAGTTTCAGCCTGATAAATGCTTCCATCATTAATTTATACATTCTTAAAAACAGAAGATGGAAATGCAAATGCTGGTCCCATAATCTTACATCAAGCATCTCTAAAATGTGTAGAAATGCAAAATGTGTACCCATTCGCAAACACTAATACAATGTACTCACCTCTAACCACAGACTAACAGACTGCAGGTAGAGAGAGGCACAAAAGTGTGAGTCTGGTCACCTGTACGAGAATGCTTTGTTATACTGTTCTGTACTTCAAGAACAGGGACAAGAAGCTAAGTGAAGGTGTGAGTCCACTTTGCATTGGCTGTTTCAGCTGAGTGCTTGCACACGGAGCTTGGCTGCCTGATGAAAACAAGGTAGCCCACTCCGCAGAGAAGAAGTTGGCTGCTTTTCTGTATAGTGGAATATGAGGGCATATCCAGGTAATTATCACAGAACATTTAAAAAAAAATTCATGTTCTTGCTAACCTGGTGGTAATTTTCATAGTTTTCACATTCTTAAACCCTCACCTTCAGTAAAACCATGTGTCTATCATATACATAACATTTCCAGTTAGAATGCCGGAGACAGTGAAAATCTGTTTTAAAAACACAATGACCACTAACACCACTACATTCAAATCTTTTGAACTAGATGTCCATTATTAAGTGCCTCACTTATGGAAAATAAATATACAGTTTCTGACTTGCTTAAATTCATCAATCTATCCCACAATTCAGGCAGAAAAGGTAATTAAAATTGTTATTAGGATGTTTCATTCTAATGTTATAAATTGATTTCCCAAACAACTCCATTATTTCATTGTATATAATGTAAGAAAAGAAAACAAATATACTTTTTTGTTTGCTTCTATTCCTGCACCATCACCTGTGTACAAGCACATCTCTTGTGACAAAGAAATAAGCATTTTTTAGACAAGCTTTGCCATACTTTTAAGTAAATAGTTTTTCTTGCGGTTTGTGGAACACAGATCACTAAAGCTTATTTAAGAATCAACACGGGGAAAAACAGACTCCCTGGTGCTGGAAAAAAGTATAGACTGAATGTTGAAAAAGGATGAAATCAAGCTGAGATGTTTACAGCTGTGTGGCAGAAAGTGCAGGAACAAATGTGAATTTCTGGTGTGCATTATAAGGATTTGCAGCCTGCAGATTTTCTGTTTTGAGTCCAACCAAGGATATGTTGAGAAAACACATCTTGGTTGCATTCCAGCAGAAGCATCAGCCTCTTGCAGTTAACAGAGGGTGTAGTGGAGATTTCTGCTTAGTCTCTTCACCAATTATCTTCATCAAATACAAATTAAGAACATAATGCTGCTATGCATTGTGTGATTATATAAACCTGAAAGGTTTTTCCTGTGAGTAAATGATGCTTTCAGCTCATTTCAGACAGAAGGCTGGCTCTGAATCAGAGATGGGTTGAGGCTGGAAGTGACCTCTGGAGGTGGTCTGGTCCAACACCTGTCTCTATAATCCAGTCTAATTTTGCTATTAAATTCCACATCTTTATCTACACAATAATAACAATTTAGATTTTCTTTTTGGTAGATCATAATTCTTTGCTTTGCTCTTTCAGTCTAACCTTAATTATTTTTACAGTTATTTTAAAATTTTACAATTTTAGTTACTGAACTTAGACATTGCCTTTTTTTTTTTTTTTTCAAAAGAATTGCTCCCCTACCTGCCAAGAAGTTGAATATCTCCTGAACTGGCCAGATTCTGCATGCATATATCTTCCATTAATTATACTGTCAAAACCTGGGTTATGGAGAAGGGCAGTTTGCACAATATTCTAACACAATCATCTGTTATTCACATGTTTTTTTTCAAGGCTCGAGCAACATTATGCTGAAAATCAGATTTTTCTGGGAAAATGTTATGCGCAGTGGTTTTCACTCATGTTAGTAAAAAGTTTCATTATTTTCAGTATTTGAACTTCAAGCTTCTCTTGCAGATGAAACACATTGCTGCTTAAGTCATCTTAAGTGCACTCAGAAAAACACATACCCTTGACAGTTGTAGCTTAACTAGCAATATCCTACTGATGATGTGAAAGTGAAGATGGAGCATCTTAACGTCAGTGGGGAAATGAGTGCAGATTCACTTCATGGGGAAGTTTACTTCATTTCACCTGAGTCAATGTTAGTAAACAAAACATACTTAATTCGGTCACTTAAATACAGTGTCTAGTGTCATTAAAATGTCTCAGGATATCTGACACACTGTTGAAGTGTTGATGAACAAGATTTACAAGAAGAATCCATCCTTCATTGTAGGCAGCCATGGTCAGATAAGTGCTTGTGTTTAGGAAACTTAACCAAAGGGATTTTTATGCCAGACATGGGTTCCTTTTAAAGCTGTCAAAAATCTGATCAATTACATTTTGTATTCCTAAAGCGTAAGGTGTAAAGTAGGTAAGATGATCTCTAAAATTTTTTTTATTCTGATACCTGGTTCAGCTGCAGTCATTTGTAGTTATCTTACACAGATCTATAAATGATGGAAGAGGAACAATAAAAAACCTCTTTAGCTTTGTCCTTCTCTTACCTAATTGGTCATTATTTGACTCCTTCTGCCACCCTATGTTAGTGGGAAGGCTACTGTTACAAAAGGTACTTGATCTCATCAGAGTCAATGCGTACCTATGAGAAGTAACAAGAAAACCTGAGACAAAATTTCATTTTGCCCCCTCCTTATTTACACACACAAGAGCCTATAGTATTATCACAGAGACTTCCAGCTTTCCCTGTGTGAATCAAATTTATAAAGGTGTTATCTTTATAAATAAGTGCATCAGTATATAAATAAACATTAAATTGTGTCATTGAAAAGCAGATAAAAAAAGGAAACGTTTTTCTCCCACCTAGGTTCCTGCCTTATTTTGCATCTTTCCTCCTTCTTACTTGTTCTTTGATTCATGTTCATTTGTTGTAATTTTTATTCTAAGTTCTTTTAAAAGGATTAATTTTGTCACACCATTCTACTTTCCCTCTTAGAATCATGTGTAAAATGTTTGGTTTTCTTCTAAATTTTCTTGAAAATGCAAGCAAGAGTTGGACAGGATAGAATTTAATTTTGTGTTTCAGTTGAAAAAACCCAGTCTAGTGCAGGTGGGAATCCTAAGACAACAAAAGCTTTTCAAAAGTATGGGAACAGGAATGATATAGAAAGTGTAGTAAGAAACGAAAATGTTGAAATCTCAGAAACAGAATGAAGAGGCTGAAGTTTGCATTCCATCCACCAGAATGATAAATCAAATTAATGTGTTATGGCATGGCATCACATGATGTGTTGGTAATCAAAGAGTGTAGAAGCAGTATCAGCATGCATGTGTTAAGTACTGAGTCCTTGGATCATCATTATAGTTTGCTCCAGCCTTAGTACATATGGCTAATTCTCCTTAGCAATAATCAAAATTACATGCTCCAATTAAATGTTCATATGGAATATATTAGACACCACATGTTGTATGACTTAAAATTTCTTTTAACTGTAGTAGACATATAAATGACAGTTAATCACAATAGTTCATTAAGGCTATGGGTACACTGATTAAGCAGGAGTAGATGCGGCAGACATATCTGAGCCAGCTTCAAAGAAGTTTTGTCACACATTCATGCTCTCTGGCTGTGACAGCACGGAGCTCAGGCTGAGCCACCACCTGGATCGTGTGTGTCTTGCTGTGTGTGTGCTCACTTGCCTTGCTGTGGCTGATCTTCCAACAAGAGTGACACTTCCAGTCTTTCTGGGTGGTGTCTGTTCCACATAAAGTAGCTTATGCACTGCACTTTTATTTTTTCTTGGTAATAAACCACCACTGTATGTGGTCCTTCTCATAGTCTCAACATTCAGTTTGTTGCTCTGTGAGTTTTTTTGTGAACATGAATTTCTTTAAGTGTGTGAGTGACTTTACTGGGGCTTAATTATAAGGTAAATTCATTTTTTTCCCCTAGATACAAAATTTTTTCAATAGTATTTTTCAAAGTATGAAATTTTACCTGTAACTGTATCATAGAGTTGAAATATAATTAATCCTTATTGTAACTGGCCCCAAGATTGCAGTAGGGAGAATTTGCAGTTTACAAAACATCCCATAAAAGAATGAAAGCTTGATGACTTTTCAAATCCTACATTATTTTGAGGCTTAGCAAACTTGTTTAAGTGTGGAATCTAATGATCAGATTTTTATTTTGCTCACCCTGTGTAAGCCTAAATGTGGACTGAAGGAGTCTATCACATATTTTAGAGCATATTGTAAGCCTCTCACTACCATGGGCCAAGTAGCATTTTATTTATATCTGAAAATTGTGTGCTGCATCTCTCTCATACGTACCTGAACCCAGCACAGTACAAGTGATCATCACATGTGCACTTTGTCCAACAGCTCCTACAAAATGGTCACAAATGACACTGAGAAGTGTTCTGTCTAGATATCAATGTAAAAACACAATGAGAGTGGTGAAGCTTTGGGACAAGTTCCCATAGAAATTAAAGAATCCCTGTAGCTCAAGCTACTCAAAACATGGCTGGATGGGGCTTGAGTAACCTTACCTAAATTCAAGAGTAACTGTGAGCAAGGGTTTAGAAAAATAATCCCAGAGGCTGTTTTCAGTTTAAATTATTTTGAAAATTTACAAACTTGGAAGATACAGACAAATTTCTACCCATATTTTGGATGTTCTAAAGAGGTACCCAGAAAAAAAAATGTGGAAACTGACAGAACAAATTAATTGTGCTGATGAACTAGGAATGACCAACAGATATGAGTTGTGAACCAGCCGTTTTGAGCAGTTTAACAGCTCTTGCATTTAATGTTCTGAAAGTAACTACTTGTGCTGGCACAGATTTGATATTTTCTGGCAGTGCAAGGGCTGTTGTTTCACACAAGGAGAGGAGTGACAAAAATTTATCAAATCAGTCTGACATTCGCATGTTTTCTATACTTACATAAATTCCTAACTGTTCAGTTAGTGCCACTGTTGTTTCCCTTACAGTGACAAGGAACACCCTGAAAACAGAGTAAATGTGTAGTTTCTACTTACTTACTAGAGTAATTCTAATAGCATCGAACATATATAACATTTATTTTATAATATAATAATAACATCTCTTAATATCTAGAGATCTTAAAAGAGATTAGAATTTTGATTCCCATGTGAAACACTAGGACACATGTGCACTCAAATAGAAGCTGTGTGTGCTCACATGTCTGCCTGCTGGAGGCAGACTCTAGTCTGGGTAGGCAGGTGACTGCAATAACATGTGTCAAAAGATTTGGTGATGGCAGCACCAAAGCTAGGGAAATGATAATAAAACTCCCAGAAAATTTTGAGAATTGAGTTTGTGTGATTTCTCCCAGGGCTGCATAAAAAGGGTGAAGCTCAGGGAACTTGAAAGTTTAACAGAAAGGAAGCAATGACACCAAGCAGGATGACCAATTACCTCATCTCATTTTCCTCTGTAGTGTCTAGCAGAATGTCATGTGCTTAGGAAATTATAACCATGTTAACAACCATAACTCTTCAGTTATGTTCTTGTCACAGCTATGAAATCCTACTTCTTTTTCTATCAGGAAGGGTGTGTGTGCGTGTGTATGTGTGTATAAAATATACAGTAGGTAAATATATTGAAGGGCTCTGGTAATTTCATGGTAACCACAAGAGCAAAGCTCAAGTTGTTTGTGATGTTAACAGAAACCAGAGATGCACTGTATGTATAGCCTCATTCACAGTCTCTGAATTGCCTTTTATATAGTTCATGGATCACACAAGATTTTAAGAGGAAAAATATTTTCTTTAAATTCATGTACATAATGTCACTTTTCCTTCTACCATACCAGAAGAAGGTCTGATAATTTTAACTTATTGTGAAACATTACTGTATTTATTTTTAATACAGGAATACCTTCTGCACCTAAAATTCACTACAAGATATTTATGTTGTAAATCCTTGTAAAGAAATGAAAATTTAATACCAAATGTGAAGTCACTTGACCAACTAAAATTAACAGAAAATTGATATGACTGAAACATTTTTTTGGAAAGCATAACTGCCTCATGAGAGAAGATTTCCTAGAATCTTGTGGCATTCCTGAAGTTAAGTTTACTAATTTGGATTATTTTCTCTAAGGAAGAAAACTAGGGCACTCCTTTGAAAGCTTTAGGAATTAATAGCTTGTTCATATATTTCTTTAGAAAGACATTGGCATATTTTAGGGTTTGCAGCTGAATTCTGTTGCCATTTACACCTGTGTAATCTCACTGAAGCTAAATTGAAAGAGATTTATCTAGGATAAAAATATCAGGAAAATTGCTGGTACTAAACTTAGTTTACTGCAAACCAAACTACTCGAAATATGGAAAGAAAGAGTGATTTTGTGATTCCTCCAGGCCACACAGGTTATTGGGCACTTTCAAACTGAGCCTCTGAACCTTTTGAAGGCTTTCCATCGTGACTGTGTTAAAGGCAAACTTGTGTATGTTCATATTTAAACAGGCTTTTTTGAAAATTCTTCCCATAATTACATCTATGCAGCCTGGGTGACTGCAGCATTTGGCATAGCATTTCTCTGAAAGAAATTTCAGTAAGTCAGATAGATAAGACTTTGTCACATGTGAGTTAGCTTTGGACATTAAGAGTTCCTTCAGAAATAGCTCCTGTATCAGACACTGAATAGATTAGCTAGTTTCTCCCTGGGGAAATTTGTCTGATTGTATGTCAAAACTGGCTCAGGTAGGTTAATGAAGGAGTAATAAGGCAGCTGGGGATCATGTCAAACTGTAGAGAGTCTCCCATGGGCTGATATTTGAGTCTTCTAAAAACTGATTATGGGAGGAGGGAACTGGAAAGTTCTGAAACTTCTTTTAGATTTCCTCATGTAGACTTCAGGAGGCCCACAAGGAGGAAAATTCTTCCTTATCCTTCCTCAGGCACCTTACTCACTCCATTGCCTCTCAGCAGACCACCTAAAATATGCAGGAGCAGAAGCCTGAGGTGTGCCCTGCTGTGTGTGCATGGAAAGGCAATCCACGTCCACGAGTGTGTGTAGAACTGTGTGTATAACTGCATGCATGCATGTCTGTGCTAACAAGCTGAGCAGACTGAGAGTTTGAGGAGATGTGTTGCTAACATGACTTTTCCCCAGGCTTTTGCAGGAAACCAAAATGCAGCATTTGCTAGATTATTTTTTTGCTGCTGGAATTCCCAAGCAGCCCAGATTAGTTTATCGGCTCCTGATGACCTTGCTAGTACAACTGTTTAAAATATTAACTTTAAAAATAAGACTATTTCATCCTTGCTATCTGCACTAGATCTGAATTAGATGAGTTCAGTGAACCATAATTTATCGCTTTAGCTTGTTGGTGGTTTGGTGAGTATGTGCTGCTGCAAAGTGATAGGACAATGGGAGAAAACACAACTCATCAGCACTAGAAATATGTTTTCATTCTGTGTGTGCGTATGCGTGTGTCTGTCATAATTCATTACTTCCCCTGACCTCTACTTTGACAGAAAGAGATCACTCAGCTGGAGAGATAACCTTTATATCTTAAAGTCAAAATTCCTTTGTCTGTGGATTTGGAATGTGAATGTAAAATTAAGTTTGAAGTGGGAATTCACTTTTCAGTGCTAACTGAAGAGTAATTGAGCTACTCCAACATATTGCAGAGAATAAAGACACATGGGCTCAATTGCAGTGCATCAGGGCAAGGATACACTGAACAGACAACAGATTTTTAGAATGAAGACAAATTTCGCAAAGGAAAACAAACAGGAAAGGATATAGTTACTGGCTGACAAGTTCTATGCTGTGAATGGGGGCTAAAAATGTCTTGCCTGATGTTATTTGAAAATTTAAAAAAAAAATCAGCATTCAGGAAAAATATATAGATAAAAGTAGCGAAGACATGCAAAGCTGTATATTGTATAATGGTGTGTGCAAATGAGGTATGACAGAGGAAGTTTGAGTATGTCAGAAATTATATCATATACATGCAGTACTAATAGAGAGAGAGTAGGGAGTTTAAAAAAACAGAAGGGCAGGTGCTGAGTATGAAGTTTGATCAAATCAAAGTGAATAGAGCAGGAAAGAAAGACCATGCAGTCTGAGATAATAACAAGAGCTGATTTATGTTAGGTCTTGAAAATCTTCCTGTCTGTTCATCCAGTAACAAACAAGTGAAAAATACCTAGCCATAAAGAGCATCTATACATAGATGGTAGAAGGCCTGAGACTCAGAATGAAGCTTTGAGTAACTGCCAAGTATAGAAAGGATTATACATCAAAGCTTGAATACATGGTCACTCCAGACATTGCTGGTAACCACAAAGTGTGTGTCCTAGTCTGTCAAGCAATCTTTTCCAGGGATGCACAGTGCAGCCTCTTAAGGCTGAATGCTGAAACAGAAAAGCCCTCAAAGTATAATTTCACATAAAAAACATAATGAAAGAAATTTAATCTCAAATCTATCTTTGAAACAAATTTAAGAAAAAGCCTTGAATGTATTATCAGTAACTCCTGTGTTTTATGGTTTCATTTGTTTTAAAGTAATTACACAAGGTTTCTCATTATTAAATTTTGCAAATATTTGTTGGGCTTTGTCACTTGAGAAATCTGAATTGGTTTGCTTTCTTCACCCTTTTCTGGTCTTTCCTACAATTACAGTAGGAATTCTAATGAGAAGAAGCATTTATGGTGAAAACATCTATGATGTTGTACACTCTTTTGACACCTTTTCTTTGATGTCAGTTGTGTGTTTCCATTAATGTTATTGACTGGCTGGGCTGATGGCATCTTGAGGTTCAAGAGTAGACATTATATATGGAGCCACAGAGCAAATGGATGACAAAGTAAGGAGCATGACTCATCAGCCCTTGCTCTTAAGTGAACGATCTCATATTTTGACTCATGTTATCTCTTCATACTATTTTCTAACATGATTGCAGAGAACTTGTTAAATACTTGTTGCTTGTTTCAGAGGAGAACTAATTATGTGTGAAGTAAAGCAAACCAAGCATTGTAGAAAACAAAAGATGAACTGTCTAAATTTAATTGTATTCATTTTGTATGTTCCAGATTCAGAACAATCTGTGGGCAGGGAATGCGGCTAGCGGTTCTGTGGTTACCTCCTGCATGCTGCCACGAGATACGTCCTCCTGTATGACACCTTACTCCCATTCACCCCGGACAGATTCTGGCTACACAGGCTTTTCAAACCACCAGAATCAGTTCAGCCACATGCCCCTCAATAATTTTTTCACTGACTCGTTGCTTTCTGGGGCAACCAATGGACATGCTTTTGAAACCAAGCCAGAGTTTGAAAGGAGGTCCTCCAGCATTGCAGTTCTACGGATGAAAGCCAAAGAGCATGCTGCCAATATTTCTTGGGCCATGTAATATAGCAGTACCCTCTCTCAATTTCTTTTTTTTTTTAATAGCAAACTAGAACCATTTTTATTTCCCATATTTAAAGGGAACAACAATAAGCTGCTGTGTGTGGAATGCTAGAAATCACAATATACATGATGTCTGCTTAAGGAAATGCAATATAATATTTAACAATAAACCAAGAATAAACCAAATAGATTTACCATGCGTCAAGCTCAACAAGCCCTCTTTGTTTTGATTTTTATATATGGTTTTGTTGTACCAGTTGATAAAATACGATTATAGAACCTGCAAAAAAAAAAAAAAAAATAAAACTACTAAGCAAATGTGTCTATTCGATGGTTTTTAGCAGTCCTGTATAAAAAATTCTTGCTTTACAAGTGAATACTTCATAAGAGAACAACTCTGTAAAGGATAATAAATTTATTGTACTAAACCCATGATGTAAATCTCTAAACACACCATGTAAAGAAGGAAATATATGACCATTCATGTTGTAGGTGGAATTGTAGACTGAGTTCTCTCAGCACTGTGTCGTTGCTCTAAGCCAGCTCTGCTGTTTTACTAAATGCATGTTGAGCTTGTTGAACTTATACTAATGACTAATGTAATAAGAATAGAAGGTACTACTTTATCTTATGAACCTGAGTGTATTCCTATTAAAGATAATGAGATTTTTTTGTCAAATATAACACTAAAACCAGGATCACAGTGAAAAAAAGAGTTTTCAAAGATGTGCACAGATTATGTGTCAACTAGTAAATTTAAATTAAATCTTAAAGGTTACAGGTAGGGTGTCATGAAGCTTATTTTACTAAAAGAGAGCATGGAATAGTACTCCTACACTTTTAACAGAATACAGATTAGGGGGAAAAAACCCAAACAACATACCAGTGAAGTCTTCCAAGTACAGTCCATCTTATTGGGTTTTGCTACTCTATATTCAAACTGAAACAAAAAAGTCCAACAAGACTTGCTAGTTTCAGTTTGTAACTGATATTAAGAGGTTATTAGAGTACTGTTCATTTAGTTTTAGTTACATTTTGTGGATACCTTACTTATATACTTTCCTGAGTGTAAGACTAACTTGCTACCTTTAAAGCATAAAGGAAAAATCTTTTTGACTGCAATGACAGCAGGATTTGGCTCTCAGCTCCCAGCCTATCACAAAGGAATTAAAATGTCAGCAGACTTTCTGACATTTCTGGTGGAAAAAAAATAGAGAAGAAAAATACTTTACATCTGGAGAATTGCTATCTGCTTTGATTTACTTCTCCTCCCTTTCCCCTGTCACATTCCAAGCTCCTTCAGATGACTGAAATGTCAGCCTCTTTGAAAGCAACAGTCAGTCTCTCAGGTTCATAAAGGCAAAGTAAATTAATTGAAATAAAGAAGGACTTGCACGGCTGTGATTAGAACAGGATACAACTCTCTGGGCACCCCCTGCTCGTTTTTGCTTTTCTCTCTGGCCATTAGTTAGGAACAGAGGGCGGATGGGGGAAGAAGGGGAGATCCGGGAAGGAGATTTCATCATAACAACGGCAGAACTACCAGTACTCACAAAAACAAACACATAGGAATCCCCAGATTTTTTCTGCTCCCACTCAGTGGGGCTAAACTTGAAACAAAAATAGGAGATGGACTCATTCTGTAGCCTTTCAAGGGAATAAACAAACTTAACTTTGAAACTGTTAGGATCAACTGAAAATGGGATTTTTACAGCAGATTCTTACAGAGCTGAAAGGAAGGTTGTCCTGTTTTCCACTAGTAATAAACTCAAATTTTAACACATACATATACTCCAATTTGCGGTTTCCTGATTCGATTCTCCTTCTAAAAATTAGCTTCAACTTTGGCCTGAGGAGCTGGAAAAGAGTATTCTGGCTAGAAGTTATCTTTTCCATTTTTTATGGTCTGTTTAGACAGCAGTAAAACTAGACTTATGATTTAAAGCAAATTAAAAAAGAATTTTATTGGTACAGTTAGAGACATTGGTTTTGTATAGACACTTTTGCCACACGCAAAAGGAAGAAAGGATGAAAGTGATGGAAATACAAGGGATTTTTTAGTACACTGTTTTCAGCTGAAAAAATTATTTTTCCTTTCTTTTTCTTTTAATACATATTTTTTCAGTTTTTACATAATCATTTTTTAAGGTATAGTATTTAGAACATGTCAAAGCTATTTCCAGAATTTTTTTTAGGGCATCATTAGTGGCCAAAGAAGGAAAAGTCTAGCTGGCAGTCACCAATGCATTTTTGTTGTTGACCCTTTCAATTTACTTATTTATTTTCATAGAAGAGTTTGCAATTGTTTTCTTCTGAAATAATTTGTACAAAGTTTTTTATGTCAGGAGTAAAATGTAACAATTCCAAGGGATTTATTGCAATTGAAGATTATTTGGGGAGAATAAACATCCATTTTCAAAATATTACAACAATTTTAGATGCTTGAAGCTTCCAAAATCAAAAGGGGAAAATAAAAGACCATGTCACCTTCCTGCTGATTTTAATTAAGTGAAAGGGATGCAATTCTAATTAATTCTTCATCCTCAAATCTAGCAATGGAAAATTTTTGTTACATGTTGCTAGCATAACTTTATACATTAAATAAATAGGTATTCAACTTTTCATTAAAGCTGAGGTGTGATAAGTTGCAGGCCTGCGTTAAGCTTGTCATGCTCTTGCATCAGCCTCGTCTCGAAGAATGAATGATAGCCTGTTGGTTGCAGCATTTCATTTAGCTAATGAAAAAGTATCTTCGTGTTAGATGTCAAGTACTACAACAGGGTCACATTCTGCCAGTTTTATTTAGTAGTGCTTTACTCCGTGAGTAGGCACATTGATGGGAGTGAGACTACTCACATAGGCCAAATTGTGAATCACTTGTAAATGTTTATCCACAATGGCCCCATTCATGCAAAAAAAAAAAGCCTCTCAGCACAACATGAGTAATCGGTTCATAATCAGGCCCAGCTTAAGGTACTATTCAGCTCTAGTAAGGATGGCAGAATCTGTCCCATGCTGGCTTAAGGCCAGACTCAGATTTTTTTACCAAGATGAGTAGCTCCTTATTCCACAAATAGAGCAAAGAGACCCAACAGGGCTTTCTGTAGTGTTCTCTTTTTCAAAGAAAATTCTAGAAAAGAGACATTTCAATATATGTAAATAATTTAAGAAAGTTTCTATCAAAGGTAAAAGATTTTGCTTTCTAGTGGATTATACTCCCACATTTGACAAGACTTTTGTTTTTGTGCTTTGATTTTTATCACTTAATGATTTCTTCTCATGAACAACTAATCTTTCCACTGCTTCTTGAACATGTGGAAAATGCACTAAAAACAAAAGGAGGTGATTTACATAGCCTTCCTGCCAACTATGTTAACTAATGTTTGAGATATGTGATCATCATGCTAACCTGAGAAGTAAATTTATAGAACTTTTGGGCAAACACTCCCTATGCTGTTAAAAGAGAAAGTGAAATATTGTTATAATTATTGATGGACTGCTTTTTTTCTATGATTGATTCATCAACATTTTGAAAATCTTAAGCCTGTATTTTAACAAATTTTTGAACAAATGTAAATTTATCTCTGAAATGTAAATTTATTTATATTATGATTTTTAGTGACCCATAAGTGATGGACAACACTGCATTTAGCAGCTAAAGATACAGTCTTCTTACCACCAAGATGGTCAGAACAGTTTGACAAAAATTATTTCTACCAACAGTTTAACAGTGTTACATACCACAGGAACATATCAATGAAAACATCTTTTGTTGCTGAGAATAAGTTGAAATGAACTATATTTCTCACTTCACTTCTCTACTGTCATAACATTTTGTACAGTGAAATGCTGAAAAAATCCCATTCAATATGTTAAAGGCATTTTATTTTGACCGTGAACTTTATGGTAAGGCCCTGGAGCATAAAATTTAACAAATATGACCTATATTGTGCATTTAATAATGAGATAATTTAGCATGATAGAAGCAAATTATTTTGTTTGCAAACAATAAAATATTACAGGTTTTTTTTTTCAAAATGACAAAGGTTGTTTTATTGATAAATTTCTAAATATCAGTGTTATTTAAAAATCAGAGTTAAATCAGGCTGATCAGAGTTAGAACTCATTAAACTGCTTATATTCCTTAGTTTCAAGATATTTTCAGGAGTAGTTCTTTCTGTAACAAGTATTTTTCCCTGTAGTGGTTTAAGCCCTGCCAGCAGCCAAGGCCCACGCAGCTGCTTGCTCACTCTTACTCCAGAGAGGCTGGGGGGAGAATTAGAAGGGTGAAAGCTGAAAAACTCATGGATTGAGATAAAGACAGTTTAGTAGGGAAAGTAAGCGCCACGGACACAAGCAGAGCAAAATAAGGAATTAGTTCACTGCTTCACATGGGCAGGTGGGTGTTCAGCCATCTCCGGGACAGCAGGGCCCCATTACATGTAACGGTGACTTCAGAAGACAAAAACCATCACTCCAGTTGTCCTCCACTTCTTGCCCCCACTTTATATACTGGGCATGATGCCATATTGCATCCCTTTGGTCAGTTGGGGTCACCTATCCAGGCTGTGTCTCCTCCCAGCCTCCCAGGCACTCCCAACCGCCATGCCAATGTGGCAGTATGAACAGCTGAAAAGGCCTTGGTTATGTGTAAGCACTGCTCAGTAACAACAAACATGTCTCTATGTTATCAACTCTATTCAGCACAAATCCAAAACACAGCCCCATAGCAGCCACTGTGAAGAAAGTTAACTCTACCCCAGTCAAAAACCAACTTATTTCCCCAGCACACCCAAAGAAGTGTCCCACTCATTCCCAGAATGCATATTTCTTATTCATCTGCAGTGACCTTTTTAGATTTGGCTGGCATTAGAATGATGAAGGAGTGTGCAGTGAATATGAGAGTATGATGGCTAGGGACAGAATAATCTTCTAGGAGGAGAGTCAGAGTTCAGTGCTGGAGTAAGGGGGAAACCTAAACCCAGTGGAACCCTCCCTTCCCTCTATGCCTAAATCACACCTGAATCTCAACAGAACCTGGCAATATAAGATTTATTCTATTGCCACCTTTCCAGTATGGGTTTAAGGAGGGATGTAAAGAATCAAAAGTAAGTCTTGAAGAGGTAGGGTTGGTAGGTATATAATTGGTCTTGGCAATAAATACATACTGGGAAATTAAGAGTAGTTTTGTGGAGAAGCATCTCTAATCATGAATTTCAAGATTTCTTTTTCTCTGCATTTTTGAGGCAACAGGAGGACAGAACATTAAATCAAAAGCACAGTGATGGTTGAAACAGCGAATCCACTAAATTCCTGAAGAACAGTCATTCTCCTTTGCACCACAGGCTCATTAAAACGGATATGGCTGTGGCATGCAAATGAAGGAATATATCACAACATTACCACATAAAATATATTTGAGATATTGTCCTATTCCTGTCAGTTATTCTTACTCTCTTTATATAGCAACATAAAAATTGCATAGTTCCTCATCAAACCTTTTCAAGTAGTCCACACAAGATATATAATGTAAGGAAAAAAAGGTGAAACCAAGTAGGTGAATCTTCAAAATCCATTACCATCTCAAAGAACAGGGGTTTGTGAGCCCTTATACTTGTGAGGCCTCACACTCAACAGTTCAACTTCAGCTTGACTCACATTGCCCAACTTTATAACAGTGATTATTCCCATGGGAATAACCAGTACACTAATAAATACGTCAATGTACAGGAAATAATATTGGTTAAAGCAATTGATGTTAGCATGAAAAACATAATTTCAAAAAGTGTAGGTTATCGGATCAGGTCAAAAATTGTAATTTCTGACTGGTGTATAGAGTGGAACTTGATGGTTCACAAGACGTTGTTACAGGATTGCTTTCCTATGCTCTAGTTCTACGTATAACAACCCTCTATAATCTAATAGCTGGCAGCTTCATCTCTCAGAAGCTGGGCTCTGCATTCTTTAATTATGAAAAAAAATTGAAATAGGCTTGATCCTCCCTGCCTTGTACTCCTGTGAGAATATCCATCTATGTGTAGTAACTGCAGTTTACTTTAGTCTATCATTACAGTACGGCAAAGCCTTCTGCTGTAATCCAGTAGTTGCAAAAGATTTGATTTTTGATACCATTATTGCTCGTGAAAGAGCAATTTATTCATATGGAGAGGGATGACTAAGCTGTGTAAAGCCTTTTTTTGATTAAAACCCAAAACCTTAATTTGCTTGATTTTGGTTGAATACAGTCTGATTATAATTAACAAACTGCCTGTAGTCGGGATAAAGTCCTAGTTAACACTTCCATAATATTTTTGTCCCTCTGAGAAGAAAAGGTCATCTTTAAAATGAATCTTTGTCAAACAGCATGCTCAAAGACAGACAGAAGTATCTGAATCTTTGTAAGACTCTATTTAGTCAAGTGTGTTTACTGAAACGATTTTGATTTAATCATTAAAAATGGAAACCAGCTGAGATCTTTAATGGAAAATAACAATATAAAACATGATAATTGTATTTTTCTTTCAAAGTGATATTAGGGGAACAACTCTGCTTCTAGTGTACTAAGAAAGATTTTCCTCATTAGTTCTTATAAACATTTTAGTATATCATGAAATACATATTTATATATGGAAAAAACCTGTCGGATATTACTTAAACACATAGGGTAAATAAAATACTAAATGGTTTTGGAGCTCTTAGAAAAAGGTCTGGGATAGAGATCAGAGTTAGTGAGTATTATTTAGCAAATGCTTAAGTAGTATATACAATGAGAAAAGAGGAAAATACACTCATTGGCTGAGAGTTAACTGAATATTTGAAGCCAGAAAACTCAGTGTTGGCAAGGAGAGATGAAATTTTCTTTACTCAAAAATCTCCTTATGATCAAATCCTAATTGAAGTTAACAGGAATCTTGCCAGTGATCACACTTGGGAGTAGGATATGATCTCTAATAAACACATAATAGATTTATTATGCTAAATTGAATTGTTCTGGAACAACATTACTTAGTTTATATGATTTTTTTATTTATCAAGGTAGTCCATTCAGCTATTTTTAAAACACAGAAATTTATTAAATCAGTGGTTTGCATCTGATTTACTACAATGGTTGCCATATTTAAGTTTGATTTTTTTTTATAGAATTAGAGAGACAATGATAGACTGGGCAATGTTTTTTTTGTTTTTAGGAGATGTGTTCTAAGAGGACTGTTAGTTTTAGTGTGAAAACAGTTCTATGCATACACTAAATCACTAGCACAGAGGCATTAACCCTTGTATAAACTAATTGGACTAATTATCTTCTGGAATTTAGGCAAATAATGTAACTGAGATAAGCAGAGTCACTTACATGTCCACATTTATCTACACTTTCTATTTATACTGTTAAATGCTTAAAACAACACTGGCCCATAAATTTGCCTTTTTGTTCTTGTTTTTTTGGCAGTGTTTCCTACATGCTGCACATTTAGAGTGCAGTTTGGTCTCATCTCAAATAAATAAGAGCCATGGAAGGAAAAAACTGCAGCTACAAAGTAGTTCTAACCCATTAAATGCAGATGGCCCACAGGGGGTTTAATCATAAGAGAGAGAACACACATCATGCTGAAATATAGAGCTGTTTTCTATCACTTGTTACCATTTGAATGTCTGTCCCAGGAAAGTGAATTCAATATATCTTCCTGGCCATCAGTTGCCCTCTGAATACTCCTTCTCTCTCTGATGTAGCTAGATTTCCCTTTAGAACATACAGAGATGAATGAGCTCTTACCACACGTAGAAGTGAAAGAAAACATTTCTTTCTGCACCAGAACAGATGAGATTCATCATTAAGAGAATGGATTTGACCTTGTCAAGTGGACCAAAGCAATTTATAAACAAACTCCTACAGGGGAGGCTACTTTTGGCCAAGTACTATATTAGCAGTGTTTTACTTATGCCCACTGCTACCTTACAATAACTTCACAAACAGGCTGACTTCCTGAAATATAGAGTGCTGAGAGATATCACAGATGTACCTAGAAACACTGGAATAGCATAGGGTTACTTCCCTCCCTAGAGGCTGCATAGAAATATGTCCACCCACCTTGCTTTCTCATTCTTGGCAAAAGTTTCTGATCACTACCCAAATTAAGCCTTCATTTCAAGTTTAGATATGTATCAAAGAACATATTTATACTTCAATTTGCCATTGTTATATTGTTGTTCATGTAAGCAGCACCCATATGGATGGTAGTGTCCACTATGAAACAAAATGGGATCCACCTATCAGAGCACCAGCAGAATAACAAAATCAATTCAGTGTGGGTAGATTTTATTTTCAGCATCAGAAAAGGAATATAAAGAGACAACAGTTTGCTACAAAGTTATTGAGATCCGATGATACTCCTACTAATACCAATAACTTTTCTTCCCTTAACAGGATATTTAAAATGCAGGTAGGAATTTTATCTCTCCTCTTCCCAAGTCTGTGCTGCACATGCTTTTTAAGTGAGAGCAGTGTTTTAGTGGTAACAAAAGGGCAATGGCTCAAATCTTTTTGTTCTGTCCAATGATCATAAGAAAGGAAGAAAAAATGAGGACATTCAGTGGCTCAAAGATAACCCTGTTGTATGGAAAGAGAAGACTGTGCCTGTCCAAGGGGATGGTTTCATTATAAAGTGGAAAAAAGACTCACTAGATGTGTAAACTACGTGTATAATTGATAAAAAAGTTTTTGCTATGACTTCTAGGACATACCTCCCCATCTATATCAATCTTAGTCATGCCAGCAGAGCTGACAGTGTTATAATCTCCTCTATGTCTACAAAAAGAGAATCACGGAACATTGACAGAAGGCGACTGACCAGAATATTCAGTTTTCTTTGACTTTTTCCGTGGCATGTATCCAAACAGAGATGCAGTTGCAGATGTAGTTACTTCCTCAAAGACTACAGTAATAAACCTGTATAAGTGACAATGTTTTATTTTACTTTCTGTTGATATTGCCTTAGAATCATAGTTAGGGTAGATGACTGTGAGAAGGAGCTCTTCTCATATTAGGAATTTAATAGACTATAGGTGGAGTCCTACAAGCCATGAAATTTCCCAAAGCTTCCAGGAGCGTCCATCATTAATGAGCCTTATGTGAGTATCAAGCCAAGAGCTTGATACATATTTTACTTCAGGAGAAAGCTATGCTGTCCAAGTCTTGTCTGCTTCATCATAGAAGCTCTTTATTATTCAAAACCCAAGACCACAGTCTTGTTCCATTGCCAGTCTATGCTTCATTGCCAGGAGATAACAATTCTGACCTTCTTGAGGTCAGAACACTGAAAAGAATTTCCCAAGTTCTTAAAAGGCACTATATTGCATATATTCATAGCTGCCTAGCAGATTTATGCCTTATTCTTCTGTAGGTCAAGTTCTCAAGGTCTTCTGCTATCAGGTTGAGAAAAGGGGAAAGGCCACTTTCTTGCTTCTTGTAGCAATTATTCATTATTCACGCACCTCTGTGTGTGTGTGTATGCGAGGTGTTTCTGAGTCAAAGATGGAGACGAGGCACCCAGTTCTGATGTTAGTTCCCTGGTTTTATAATCACTTCTCCACTCTGATTTACAGAGGTGTAAGAAGGGACCTTGGGCCCTGTACCCAATATACTTAAAGTGAAAATATACAATTTACAGAAAAAAAGAAAGATTGTAGCAAAGAACCAGTGACAGAGTACTACTGTATAACTCTTTATCTTGACTCACATTTTTATAAACATGCATTTGTTTACACTCTCTAACAGGAAGATCAAAGTTCACAGAGAATTTTTATTGCCCTGAGAAGAAATTTATCTCTTTTTAAAAGAAGAAAACATGGTTTATTATCTGCCTTAAAGGAAAAAAACCAAATCTGTCCCTCTCTCCACTTCAGCACCAGACAGTAAACGTCCAAGATGGGTGACAATGAAAGGTCTCAAAACTACTCCGAAAACACTAATTCATCCTGAATCAACCCTCACAGTTTTGATCTGCCTGAAAATTCATCGGGATGTTTACAGCAAGGATATTTGGCTGTTGAATTTGGTTCTGTGGATTAATGGGGTAATCACATTTCTATTGTCCTTCAGCTTTATTGATTCTGCTGGAAACCACAGCCCAGGATAATAAGGACTATTTTCCATTTATTCTGTATGTCAGTATTCAGATGGGGGTCCTTGGGAAGTTGTCAGAGGCAAGAATTCTATAAACTGCAATAGCCTGCTACAGAAGACATTTTATTTATTTTAACTTCTCCACCTCCATTCCTTTTTGGCATTCAATATGCATATTTAAAGTGTTGCTGCTACTTTCCAGTTTGACTTTAGAGCTCTTTGTTTTTATATAAAATAGTTCTGTTGCATTCCTCTAGTAAGTCAAAGCAAAATCAAGCTTGCTTTAACTCTTCAGGGCTTTATACATCTCTTCTTTCCTTTTGTTAATATGCAAGCTGGCTGGCAGCTATTGTCTCTGTTTCAACAATGTTAACAAAGTTGCTGCATGGCAACTTACATGCTCCTTTTACATAGCATTCTCATGTAATGATTTGTCTAACCCAAAAATGAGTTCTTTAAATTGTCTTCCTTGGTTTTGTAAGATGTTATGGATTTGTACAAAAGTGATCAAGTGTCATGTATTTTCCTGAATATTCAGCTCATGACATCTCAAAGCAGAAACTGTCCATAATTTTATGCAGAATGATTGGCAAAAACAATTATGTAAAATGATTTTTGTAGGTGAACAGATTTATGACTTCCTCTCAGTTTCCTCACTTTTAGTTCTCATTCTGAAGAAAACTTCCATATTCACTCCCTATTTGATACCCTCCATATATTCATCTACCTAATTGTCATAAACTAGTCTTCTTAACACTATGTTGATTTAATTTTCTCAGCTGCATCCTTCTTTTCATTGGTCTACACCTTTTTCTGCTTGCAGCCTTGATATAGTTTTAATGTATTGGGAAACATATTTTTCCACTTAAATGTGTGCATTTTTTGATGTTGCTGGTGCTGTCTCATATGGGCTTCATACTCAAAGACTTCTTTCATTCAGTGTTTAACACAGAAATGCTGTCAGCATCTAGCTTTTACTAACACCAAACTCTGATTGCAAATCTATTGGTAGTGGGAAAATCATGGTAGAAGGAAATTAACCACAGGTTATATATTTTTCCCTGTGAATCCTGGAGGAGAAGCAATGGACATCTCTCTGGATCTGGTTAGTTATTTATCTATCAGCTGCCCTTCTGCAAAGTTCAGGGGAACTTCATGGAGAAACAATATTTAATTCCTTCATTATTGTAGAAGTATCTCTTGAGGAGATCCTTTGTGTGCAGCTTTGACTGAAAAACACATGAAAAAAAAGATTATATGCTAAATATGGTGGAAAGGGAAGAACTAAATGAAATATATGCTGCGGGATTGATAATTTTTTTTTATTTTAAAACCTGTTTTACATATAGAACAGATTGCTTTTACATGTCACAGAGCACAAGAGATTTTCTGTTAGCTTTAGTAGTCATGATGTGGCATTTTGCCTTTTATTTGAATTTTAAATAAAGTTCCCAGTTATCACATTTTTTCTGACTTATTCCACAGACACATAAACCTGTATTGTCCTCTCATCTTTCTAAACAAATAATACAAATAAGGTTTTCCAAGGTGGAATTAGAAACCATCCTCTCTATACTTGACCTATTTTTGTTCCTTCTTCCTTGAGAATTTGCCCGATGAGTTTTACTTTGCTTGGATCATAGGAGGCAAGAAGTGGTTTTCTATCTCCTGGCACAGGACTTAAACCGAAGCAGAGGAACTTTTCTTTAATACTGAAAACCTCATTAAGAGACATGACAGAGTTATCATTTAACTCAAGGCCATCAAAGGGAATTCTGTTACATGAAGTATTACAAGACTTCAAATTTTATTCCAATGAATGCTTGAAGAATCTGGCAAATATTTCTGGAACTGGATGGGGACTTCTTAACATGAGAGTCTGCTTACTAGATCATAAAAATAACTTTTAGTCATGTTTGCTCTCCTTTTACCCTTGCATGGTGATTTCTTAAGCTTCAGCAGAAGGTAATAGAAGGACCTGTCTCCGTAAAATATCTGACAGCTTATTGCAAGGATGTTTGGATAGAAATCATTATAATTTTTCAAATAGAAGATGAAGTTGAGCCTGCTTTCATGAAAAGTAGAGTTTAGTGATAATTCTACCTGTGTGAGATGATTTGTAAAGCAGAAATGATCCTGCATGTCTCAAAAAACCTGTGTTTTGCATATGTGCATTACACAGGATTTAATATTTGTTATCATATTTATAGAACAGTGTTACCATGATTAAGGATATTCAGGCTGCATTTTCATATTACTCTATTCAAAGACAATAGGACACAGTATGTTGTTGATATACTCCAAATATACAGGCACATATTTTAATTGTCATAAAATGTTTGAATTTCTCTATGTATATTTTAAACAGTAAGTTAAATTCTCTGAAGAAAGTTTTATGAAAGATATTAAAATGCAGAAATTGAAACTATGTGGCTTTTTCAAGATAGGTGATATTTACAGTAAACTGTTGTTCAGACAAAACCACATGAATCTGAAACATTTACAAGCCTTAAAGTGGGATTTGTATTCAATTTCAGAGAGTAATTTTCATTTTTGACTTTATCTTCCACAAAAATATGGCTTCTATTTTTCAGATTCTGAGGAGGCTTCAGATCAGTGGTACAAGCAGTTGCAAGTTCTGGGTGTAAGCAGTGACTAATTGGTAGTTGGAACTTGCTTTGATGGGAATACTTGGTGCATGTTATTAACAAAGACAAAAATTTAATGTCAGTGTTGATTCTCAAACTTGAGTATCAGCCATTGGATTTTAGTTTTGTCCCCTTCTAGTGTTAAAAACTGTGTTGTGTGCAAACATGCAGTCTCTGGCAGTTGGGGGCTGCAGAGGAGGCCTCTGTGGGAGGAGGGCAGAGTCTGCCTTGTGCCAAACCCTTTTCACAGCACAGCTGAGCCCAGCAGTGAAACTGGTCGTGCCTGTGAGAAAACACCTGACAAAATGCAAATTTCCTGGGCAGAGAGAGGAGGAGGTAACAAAAGACTGAGGAACAATTGAGGGAACACAAGATAAGAGGAAGAGAAGGAAGAGGGTATGGGTGTGGGGATTCTCTGGGCACTAGAGCAGGTATCCATTGCAATCTGTGCCGTGAACTGGGCAGAGTTACTGAGGGAACTAAATCTCATGTGGAGAGTCCGTGCTGGAGCAGGGTACACATGTGATGGGAAAGGAGTAGAAGAGAGGAATTATTACATATTGACCCTTATCTTCTCACCCACCCTGTGCCACTGGTAGGGTGTGTAGAGGATTTAGGACTGCAGGAGCAAAACTGAGCCTGGGAGACTGGGGAGGAAAGTTGTTTTAATACTTGCCTTTACTTCTCACTACCCTAATCTCTTTTTAACTGTCAAAATTTAGACTTTAAGTTAATCTTCCTCAAGATGAGCCAGTTTTGCCCAGCACAGTAATTGGTAAGTGATCTACCTGTCTTTATCTCCATGTGCAAGCTTTCTAATCCTGGTTTCTCCTCACTTTGTGCTGGGATGAGGAGGCACTGAGCCTCAGTGGGAATTTGGCCCTTAGTCAACTTTAACACCCCACAAAAATCAAATTATTCTGGGTTTGAAAATATTTGGTCTAAGACATGTGCAGTCATCAAACTGAAGATTTCAAGGGATTAAAAATCTGACACTGCCTGTGAAAAATGTTTCACTTGTCAGTCTTTCCCACTATAAAACATTTTTTCATTGTTTCTCAGAAAAGTTCTGAGAAAAAATGCCCACCAATTTAATAGGGTAGTTTACTCTTCCATCATTACTTTGATGATCACATCTAATACCCGTTTATGGTGTGTTGGGTGGAAAACAGACTTCACAAGCCTGAGTCAGTGTCTGAAGAAAAGATTTTTTTTTTATTTTGTGTTTAACGTCACATCTGTGAAAGATCATCTCCCAGTTTTACTCTTTCACCTTTGTTTACAAAACACTAGAAACCATTGAAAGCAGTTACGAGTATTTACTCCGCAGAGGACTCATATAGTGAGAAATTAAACTAGTCCAAAAGTTTACAGGGGTGAGAATACTGAAGGACCAGGTCTTTGATGAGCAAATGGCACTACTTTAAATATCTCATTAGTCATAAATAGAAGTAGAGTATTATCTCAGGAGCAGTTGAACAAAAATATATCCAAGTAAATATTATAAGTAGCAAAAAAATGCACTGTAAAAACATATCAATCATGCAAGAGGGAGTGCTAAGAACGATTCCTTACATGGATGTTATTTTCTGCCCTATTTCTACCTGCTAAACATTTTCTGTGTATCCTAACACCTTGTGTGCGAGAACATATGTAAAGGATGTTTTCCTGATGCATTACCAAATGCAAAGGATAAAAGGTGAATTATGTAATACTTCCTAACTCCCATGATGACTAGTCCATGGAAATGTACCAATCTACTGCTGCTAACTCCTTCTGCAGGAAATGAGTGTGGCAAGATAAGGAAGCAGAAATATTCTATATTGATATAAAGAATATTTCTGCATGGGAAACGTTCATATTAATAGAAAGTGATAATCTCTTCAGACACTAAACACAGATATTAAAGAAAACTCCTAACCAGCACTTTTCACATCATTGGCCCTAGAGGAAGCCTAGGAAAGTTGGCCTTGCCTATTTGACGTTAGCTTTATGAAAGTAATGGTTTTATTGAAGCCTTCCCACTGATTTACTAGGCAGAAAGGTATCTTTCTGGCTTTAAGTCATGAGAATGAAAGGTGGTTGCAGGAGGGACAGCTGGTATCAATTAAAGCATCCCTACGTTTGCAGTGGCTTTCTGCAGCCCATTCCAAGGTGATCATGGGCAAAAAGGCAATAAGGGGAATTCGGTGCTGTCTCTGTCTGAGTGCTCAGTCACTGCCCAGATGGGAGCTTATTACTCGGAACCTCTGCCAGGAGTCAGAGCAAGTCTGGTGCTGTTCACCCCACATGAATCTGCCTTCTCTGGATCTTTCTTTTGTAGTCCTGCCCCCTCTATTTTGTGGAGCCACACACAGAGATTGAGACGAGAAACTAGAAAGGAAATAAGGAGACTTTCACAGCACTGCACATATACAACATATCCCACAAAAGTTATGGGAGTTAGGTATTTAAAGCTCCTAAGGGTCTTTATATTCTTCTGTGTCGAGCAAATTCTCTTCCCCCTATCCATAAAGCAGAAGGGAAACCCCTCTGGAGAGGTCATCTGTGTTGTTCATTATCTCTGAAATGTAACTATTTTAACTATTTTATAAGTCAGGTTCAAACAATTTGGAGCACACAAATGTATGCAAACCTCTGAGGGCAAGTATGTGGAAAGGTTCCTCCCTCTTCCTACTTCCTTCTCCCTCCTCACAAACAAGGCTTGCAGATGTTTTCTTCTGCTTTTTATTCTTTTGTTCCTGTTTGGCTGTGACCCTTACTCCCAACTGATTCTTTTTTGTCAAACTTTGTTTTTTCCTGAGCCTTTGATCCTGTGCTTTGACTCTTGCAATAATGAACATGACATTATTTTGCTAGATACGTTTTATGATTCCTTACCTCTCAGAGTCCCCATGTTCACAATAACATACACTTGTTTTGTCAGTGTCTCGCAGAAAAAGAGGGGGTCTTACAAAAACTACCACCTCACGTAAGGACAGGTGAAATGTAACTTTTCATATGTAGATTGAATACTTAGGATTATACACTATAACTATACATTTGATTATCCAGTTCATCTTTGTTTATATATCTTCAGTTTCCCAGTTAGAGGAAACTAGTCAAAGGTTAAAAAAAATGCTAGTAGAACCAAGTATAGAAACACATAGCAGACAAGAGGCTTGGGTTCCAGCACTGGGTCAGGAACAACAGTTTATTGTTCTCAGAAAGAAAGGCTGCCTTATGCCAAAACTATAGATACTCTAATGGCTGTTTTCCCTGCTTTCTTTGCTCAGACATCTCAAGATATTTTGGTCAAGAAAGGTGGGAGAAAGAAGATCTCTGTCTGCTCCAAGGAAAATAAATGTACCTACACAGATAACGTTCTAGCTGTAGTCATATAGTTGATAATATATGCTGTGAGAAAATTGTAAACCAGGAATCCAGATCAACAAATCTAGACATTACTAGCAAACTAGAAATGTTTTCCTTCCTGAAACTGTGATTCAGATACATATATTGAGTAGCATACATGTGTAACAATAATTATAGAAGGTTCAGCTTAAGAAAATTTGCAAGTATGTCTTTTCATACACCTCCTTTCAGCTGCTCCAGTGATTTACTATAATCTTACCATGCCTCGCCTTTGAAGTAAGGTGACTCTCCAGTCAACACAAAGCTGATCAAGGAGGCTGTCTCTCCTTTGCAACAACAGTGGAGGAAGTTATTTAAGGTTACTACTGTCAGCTCCACACAGATCTTCAGACTATTTTAATTTATGTCATAGGCAGGCAGGCCCCAAGCTGTGCTCAGATGATCAGAAGCAGCAGTAATAACTTGGAAACAACATTTTTTTCTCAAGTCTATGTGTTAAATACAACTCA
This sequence comes from Orthonyx spaldingii, assembly GCA_013397795.1. NCBI lineage: Eukaryota > Metazoa > Chordata > Aves > Passeriformes > Orthonychidae > Orthonyx > Orthonyx spaldingii. Next base: position 158,520 of record VZTJ01006639.1, read on the forward strand.
GTTGGAACAGAGTGAATCAAATGTAATTTTTCTAATTTGTTTGAGTGAAATCAGCAATCTATGTTAAGAGAGGTAAGAGAGATGATGCAGTCTTAGACAGTAAATAATTACCAAAAGATTTGTTTTCCTACCTTTTTTTTCTTAAATGAGTATTTATTTAGAAACAAAAATCTAATTAATATTAATAAAACCCCTACGAAAAAAGATCAATAAAGAAAGTTAAGGATAAAGGAAAGAAGGGAAAAAGAGACAAGGGAACAAGAGTCTTTTGATTCTATCCATCTTCGTAAAATACCTTCTCATGAAACGACCCCCAAACTGTGAAAGTAATACTAAAAGAAAAAAAAAAATCCCATAGGATCAAGTCCATATAAAGAAACATATCTTTGGCAGACAGTAAATCAAAATTGCCTAACCTTGTTCACTCCAAGACTAGTTGTCTACAAAGTTGCCTGGAATCAAAAGAAATGTTGGTGAGATCTGTACTTTCAGAGTTCACATTGTTGTATCCAGTTGAGTCCCAGACAATTCTGTTCCTGTCTCTCTGACCCATAACCATGGCAAGTGACATGCCCCGCTATCAGTGCTAGGAAAGATATCTAGTGCTTCATTCCCTAGTGATTATCTTTGTGTAATTTCATATTTGCGTTTCCCAGATATAGGCAACGAAAAACACAGTAGTACTTGTTGCAGAGTTGCTGTCAAAAAAAAAGGATTTATATACAGACATATATATATGTATATACATATATAAAAAATATACATATATAAAGTACATTTGCATATGTGTGTGTATATATATATATATATATATATATTTGTCAATATAAAAAACTAAACAACCAAAAACTTCCCTGCTGGTAAATTGGCTAAAAGCTGGCAGTCCTGGGTAAGATTATCCAGGAAGATTTTTGTTGGGTAACAAATTCAAGAGGCATATATACTTAAACCATGATGTTGAACCATTTCCATATTATAGGACAAACACACATGTTTCTGTTAAATATTATATCCTAGAATAGCCAAGATATGAATATAGTTCAGCATTTCCCCAAAATTTAGAAATATTCTGAAACTTTATGTAGAAAGTGACAAGAGCAACTAAAGCCTAATATTTGTAAGTAAACTTCACGCAAATGTAGGCATATTCTGGTTTGTGATTACCTTATTATTTTTAAGAAGCAATTATCTAAGTATTTAGGTATGTTAGTGTCAGATATTAAACAGACCACAGATTTATTCTTCTATTGCACCCTAGAAACAAATTTTAAAAGCCTTAAATTCAAGAATATGGAATAGAATATCCTTGAAGTTTTCAGTGTTCCTTAATGGAGATATGTTTATAAGCTGTATACAGAACAGAGAAGATTAAATCCTGAAATCAAGGAAAAACCTCCCCTAAATTCTGTGTTTATTCTTATTCTCTGTCATCTCTGCTATTCTATACTCTTAAATTGTTTTCCACAGGCCAAATGCAAAAGGTTTTGCATTTCTCCTCTACTTAGGATGATTTGTTGTCAAGCCACAAAATTAATTGTCATGTTATTAGTTGAAGATTTATGGCTCAATCAGCTTTGTAGTAGCCTCTTCTTTTATGGATGTTCTTTCTTTGAACATTATAAAATATCTGTTACCTCTTTCCTTTTTTTTTTTTTTTGGTTAGAACACTTCTCAAAACTCACTAACTCTTCTTTGACACCAACAGAACATGGACTACATTTCATTGCTTAATTTAGATGATGCACACACCACTTGATAAGGCACTCTATTGAAACAGTTTCTCAAGGTATGACCGCACATTCAGTGCTCAGCAGTGTCAGCAGTGAAACAACTATCATTTTTTGAAGTGCTTTGGTTCAGAGATAACAGCAGGTGAAGAGGTTTGCTAGGCCTGCTTCTCAAACAGTTCTCTCCTCAAGCTCTACAGTTTGATGATATAATAAATTCAGTTTATTGAGCTTCTGGATGAAAAGGACCATGGTCACACAATGCAAAATATTTATTTGATGTAAAGTTAGTTGATTATACTTAATTAATAACTCTAAAAATAGTTTTTTTCTACTTTTTTTCTTTTTTTTAATTTTTTTTTTTATTTTTACAGATACCTGATAAAGTTACTTTAAAATGTCTGGTTCATACCAGTGTTGTAAAGCATACCAGCTTTGTCTGGGTAAATGCAGGATCTCCTGCTGAAACACTACTCTATACTTATTCTGAGATAAGATCATAACAAGGTAAATGACACTTAATAAAGCCACATTCTAGATTTTTTTCCTAACTTATTTTTGTGTCTATGTCATAAATATTGCCATTGTTTCTAATTATTTTTATCTAGATAGAAGATTTTGTTCAGACACTTCCTGTGTGATAACAGGCATATTTATTAGTATCCTGGAATTATGCTGGAGCACTTAGGGTTAGATTTAGAAGTCTAGACTGCTTGGTCTGAGTTTCAAAAGACTCAAGTCATTGGTAGAGACCAGAGTCTTGTAACACTTGTTCATCTCTAATTTACACTTGCTCTGAGTACTGATTTAAAAAAAAACCCAAAACAACACCAAAACTTACATTTTTCTATTTAAGTCTGTGATCCCCTATTTTCCTATTTTGGAGGGAGCACTTGAGGCCCACTATGTAAGTTTGAAACATCAAGATGCATTGACAATCTAACTTCTAAATGGAGTGCTTATGAAATTGTCACCTTTGTGAGCAGAGGTGAAACAAAACTCATCCAGTACTGAACTAAACTGGAAATTCTATCCCTAGAAAAACAATCTGGAGCTTACACTTCCCTTGACTTGTGTCTGGGACAACGATTAAGCTTCACACTACTTATTAGATAGTAAAGTAACTTAAGACTGATTTTTTTTCTTTTTTTTTTTTTTTTTTTTTAATTATGATGTTGCAATTATCTCAAATGAATGTTTAAAATTATATTTTTCAATTCTGTGTTCTTAACTGATCAGACTTTTTAGTTACTGTTTATTTTTTTCTTTCTCACTACTAATGTAAATCTAGGTTAGAAAGAGAGAAGGAAATACAGACAAAATGTTGCTTTTTTCCTGGTATTAAGCATGCAGTTATGAAATGTAGTGTTCATTGTGGGATATTTCTAGGTTCATTTTAATATCCAATAACTTCAGTGGGCAGAATTTAGCTCTGTCTTCTCACACTGATAATATGAATTTGGTACCACATATATATGCACACTTCAAACTTCAGAAAGGTGAAGGGATGCTTTCATGAATTGCCATTTTATATATAAACTAAACCTGTAGCTCCGAATCAGCATAAAGCAGGAGTTGATAAAAGTAAACCAGTCACAGACACCACTCTGGACAGACTTGGCTGGCTTGCCGAGCTGCAGATGAAAACAACTGATAATATATCTTTTTAATGAAATATCTGAATCTAGCATTTAACGAGAGAGATAGTCTTGTATGTTAAAAAAGAAATAGTCTATATGTTAGCAGAAACTGTTACCTTTGGGACAGTTAGGAACAATAAGTTAGAGAAAAGAAAAATGTTTTGAACCAAAGATGACACCTGAAACAGAGCCCCTATATGACCTGTGGTGTATATGAAATGGTGTTATTCTAGCATGAGTCTCTGGTTTCACTACAGCATGAGTAAACATTGGTATTTCTGATCTTTGACATATTGTGGAAGATGGGAGAAACCACAACATTCATCAGTGTGCTGTTGGTGACACACTGATGCGCCAGGTCCAGTCAAGCCACTTCATGAAAGGCAAAAGGCTGTGCCAGTCAGGCTGCATTTTGAATTCTTGCTGTATCTGAGCAGAGAGTGATGGATGAGCTGTGTGCAAGAAATGGCATAAACACCTCTTAAAAAACCACAGCTGCACTTACATCAGTCCTAAAAGGCAAACCAAGGGGGTAAAATCATGAAAAACTGAAGAAAAATTGATTCATTTATATTTACAGAGGAAACACTTAATTTTCAAGCACTATTAGAATGCTAAGGTAAAGTACAAAGTAGTTGGGGTCCCTCTTTATTTTTGCAATATTGCTGAAGTATTTCAATGTCTCTTTCTCATTGTTACTTTACTCCTGTTGTGAATGTATTTTTTTATTTGGATTTCCATGGAACAGTGAAGTTGGGATTAGGATTCTTTTCTTCTTGGTCCCACACAGAAGAGAAACTTTCTTGTTCTAAACCTTTTACACTCAAAGAGCTCAATCTTGCAACTGGAAATACACAAGCAAAGAGACGTAGCTGCTGAAGATAGTAACACAATCTCAAATATCATGCTTTTTTAACTGACATCCATAAAATTTCATAGCCTCAAACATAATTGTAAGTTGCAGACTGCTATTTCACACATTCTATTTCACTAGCTAGAAATAAAAATGTTTTTAAGAAGACAAATAGCAAATGGAACAATTTTCTTATGGATGTGATGGATTCTTGAATGCGCTCCTAAAAGCTGCTCTAACTCAGAGGTTATGGGTTTTGGACCAGTTAGTAGATGAGTTTCTATTACCTGTCTTTTTTTGATCATGCCAATCATCAGAGGTGATATCTGACTTTAAAATACGCACATCTGCTTACCAAAAGAAGAAAGGAAAGGAGTGGCAATTCCAGAGTTTATTTCATTAATATATTATTTAATGATAATTCCAAAATATTTGGAAGCTTAATTTTCAAAGCTATCAGACAAAATAAAAAATCTTTTGATATTTGAAAGATTTCTTTAGTGGTTCTTGCCATTACGTTGGTACCAGAGATGAAAATACATTTTTTAATATACATTTCTAATTGCCCGAGATACTTGTATCATCAAACCACAAAATAATAACCCAGAAATTCCCCTGCAATTTTCCCGTATTATTAGTGTTTCGGTCCTTGGTAGAAATTGGATTCCTGTAGAAAAGCTCATGCACTTCTGCTTCTGTGTTGAAGTGGATTTCTGACAAGACCGGCTTATGCTGACTGGTTTCTGCTTTAGACTAAAGACACGTTTAACACTTCTGAGTTATTTTTCCATTAAGCAATCCAGCAGCTATAGTCCCTTCCCACTAATTATCATCAGAATCCTATGCAAAGCTACAGGAAACCCAAGGAGAAACATATTATCTCAGAGGAGAATGCTTGAAGGATGGATGAAATGTCCATTTAACTTTCTTTTCAGTATGTTCATATTTATGAACTCTGATTGTTTCTTGAACATAGCTGGTCCATCTGTGCCTCACAGATTGAGAGGGCAATAAAGATAATTTGTAGTTATTATCATGCTTTTCTTCTTTCCATAACTCTTTCTTGGGTTATTTTTACACACTCTAGTACTGATATAGGTGCAACTGAAGAAAAATGGGTTGCCTCAAAATATTTATACAGTCAATGCTCTAAATATCCCACATTTGTGATGCTTATTTTTAGTAAAAAATTTACCTGAAATTGTCTTATTTTACAAATTAAATACAGCTATTGGATGAGTTTCTTTTGTGGAACACTTTATTTACTTAATTTAAATTCATTGCTTGTTAACCCACTTGTTTCTGCACCAGGAATTGAGGTACACCCACCTACACCCAAACATACATGCACTACACAAAGACAGAGGCTTTCATTGCATATGCAGAAACATCCATCTCACTAGTTTTGGAAGGGAAGGGAACCCTCTCAGGAGTTCATTCCAAATGCAATGTCAAGTGTACAATAAACAGAATAATTGCACTGTTTACAGGATTTATTTTATTACTTTCGCTGTGATTGCTGCAATTGTAAATAAATCTGCTCCTTGCTACAAATTTATTTTGTTTTCCAGAAAGAAGGACAGATTTGCTTCCTTTGCCTGCAATTATAATAATGACAATATATGTTTGTATTTAGTTTTCTTTAGCCAATGTAAGCCAGACAGTCAGGCAGCTGTTGATCTTAAAGGATTATCACCGAACAAGTTCACTTAACTTTAGATAGTAATTTATCATTTCTGGCAAAATCCTGATTGTGTTTTTAAAACAGTTGCATTTTTAAAATGGCAACTCCAAAGTATATACAATATCTGAAAAATGATATACTCTTCCATGAGAAATGGCACTAATTCATAGTGATCATGTCTGAACACTCAGTGAGGCTGTCAAGATAAACTCATGCTCACATCAGCCATACAGCAATTGAACACAAAAGACCGAAATGTGCTGGCAAGAAAGCAAATTTTCTCCTGGAACTTCTGGTTGCCTTGACTTACCAAGATTGGTTTTGCAACATCTCTTCCCCTAAAAACTGGAGGCAAGATTAAGGTTATTTAGTACCTGAAGGACCTCCCCAGAACCCTTGGTGGTTTTTAGATATCAGCAATGTAATTGTGTTTTTTTAAAGAGTCTGATTCAAATTTGAGTTAACCTATACGCAAACAGGCCAGTAATGTAAGTAGACATACAACCTACTTAATGAACTGATGTACTACATTCATTTTGTGGTCAGTTCTTTAGGTAGTAGTTGCTCAGGTGGGATTTATTGTTGCTTCATCCTATAGCACCAGCAGATTGCACACTACTACTGAAAAACCACCTCAGTGCAGGACAGCCTGCCAGAGCAGAAAGAGAAAGTCAGCTGCGTCCTGCTTACCTCTGTCCTCCTGTTAAAATAGAGGGACAACAAAGAAAAGTTCCTGTCTTGTGTCAGTCTCAGCTACACTTTTGACTTCCTGATACCTTTAGCAATTAATGTATTCTGAAGCAGTATGAGAATTTCCAAGTACAGAGCAGGGGCAAAAGCCTCAGATCAGTTCATTGGAAATACACAAAGATGCCATGTCATGGCAGTGGTCCAAACTGAAAAATGAAAAAAAAAAATTGGATATGGAAGATTGTAGTAGTCTCAAGATGCAGACAGATGCATCTTATTTTGACTTATGTAAAGACTAGAGACCTTTAGAATTTCTTTCTTCAGAGAAAAATTTTTACTTGGAAATTTAATAGAGATCACATGGCCATTTTAATGAAACTCTTGAGAAATGCAAAAGTCTTCAAAGATTTTTTGTCATTAATACTTTTTAATTTGAGCCAAAAATATTTTATTGTGGTATTTTCACTTTATCAGTCCATAAGAAACTATACTCTGGCTGAAATCTAGTGTGACATGATATTAATGATATTAAGTGTTTTTAAATGGTATATTTCTAGTCATAACATAAGAATGAGTGTAAAAAGGCAGAAAAAACTCAAAAAAGGTAGCTAGATTTTTTATATTTTAAATTGAAATTACTAAATATACAGAGTATCAACCATTTTGTTTTTAATAATTGAGCTCTTTTGTGCACAGAAAATGTGAACCATGTTCTTATTCTGCCACATCTACATATACATCAACCCATGTGTCTCAAGGAGCTATAAGTATTTGTCACCACTTTCTTCTGAAAAACCTTTACAAATAAACCATTTGGTTTTCCATTATTAGATAATGGGTAAATCCTGTGGCATTTTACTAGTATGCAACACAGGACATCATTAGCAGAGGAAAAGAATCAGCAATAAAATCAACTGGACATTAAGCTCATTCACAAAACTTAAGTCCCTGTTGAGTGTAGTGTTAAACATGCTTGATTGTTTCATTCAATAGTACAGCCATTGACAGGGTCCCAGAACCCTAGTTAAGTTTTTATAAGGCTTTTCACTAGAGAACTTCACTAGAGAACATAATTGTTATTTCCACATACCTACATTCAATTTTCAGGGATTACTTTTAAGTGTGAATTCTCAGGTATTTCTTCCAGCTGCCTCCTGTCAACCCGTAATCCCATATACTGAGCTCAGTCCCTGCAGGGTAGGCACTTGATCCTAGGGTCAAAGGTCACTTAGCTCTTGACTAATGCACCTCATTAGAAGAGGAAAGCAGAATGTCTCCAGTAATTCAAATGTCATGAGAAGTAACAGAACTATATATTTTTAATTGTTTTAAGCAGGATTGTTTTATTTTAGACACAAGAGAAAAAAAAGCTGAAGGTTTCCCATTTATAACCACTGGAAACGCTGTCTAATTTGTTGTGCATCCATGTGTGGTGCAGGAATGTGCAACTAAACTGAAAGGAAATTAATTAATAGTTTAATTATGTGCAGTATGCTTTTTTTATTGTGGTAGGGTGCTGGTCATAAATTCATAACTATTCGTTACTCAAGTATTTGGACTAAAATGAACATATCAGTTAAACGAAATACTCTTTTTCTTAGTACTTTATGTATGGTAGGTGTGTTAGGTAATGGTTTTATCCTGTGCTGAAAAAATAATCACCTCATAAAATGCAGGTTTTGATTAAGCAATTAAACTGGAACTTAAATTCACCTGAATCCCTAAGCAAATGTAAGCTATTGTATTTTCTACATAAGTTTTTCTATGGGATCATTGTACTTACAAAAGATTTCCCTTTGCTTTAGAAGTTGAATGCAGCTATTTGCATTTTAATGTTTGTATTTTGAATGCTTTTTTACTTTAAGTTGAAATCAGCAATTCTAGCTATTTTTCGTCCTTGCATTCTGAAGGAGCTTTGCAAGGTAATTACATAAACTAACTTGTTTGTAAAATATGAACTGCAACTATTAAATTCAAGAGCTTCATTTATTTCAGTAAGACAACTTACACCTCGGCATCCAAATAAGCAAAAAGAAAGAAATGCCAGTTATAGTTTTACACCAACTATTTTTTTAAAAGAGAAAAGCATTTTGTATATTAATTGAATGGAGATACAGAACATGAAATCTTGATGTCACCAAAGCCGAAAGAACTCTTACACTGATTTCAACATGTGAATTGTCCCTAAAGTTTGTTTCATCAGACTTCTGCCTGATAATAATTTTGGGACTATATATAGGATTTTCTGACATTTCTAGACATTTTCTGGAATACAGGTAAGGTATGTGATTTTAATCATTAGAAGAAACAATAACACAGGAGTAGATACGGTTATATGATCTCTGGTTTTATATAACAAATAAAAGCAGTTTTCTAATAATATTTTGATGTTAGAAAAATCCTTACACTTTTTCTATGGGTAGTTTTAATATAATTATGAAAAAAATGTGAGAGAGGGAATTTTCTTTTATTGGAATAACTGATAAATTTGGAACAAGTTGAACAATTCAGGCTCACAATTCTTTCTTTGTCTTGGGATTGTCACAGTTATAACAACAGTGCTTCTATGTCTAATTTTATAGCTCTCATTCTGAACAAAACGTGATTTCACACTGGTTTAGAGATGTATTAGCTAGTATTTTTATCATCACTTAATGGCAAGTCCTGAAGATTTGTTTGTAACATGTTAGATTGGCTACCATTATGAATAATGCATGCATTATTTTACCTTCTCCTAAGTTTAAAAGACTACATAAATGGTGTTTTATTCCATCTGGGGACAGAGGAATTACACAGTGAATTATCTTTGATTTTTTATTTTTCTGTTTCTTAACAAAAACCCACCAAACAAGACCCCACCTCCTCAAAGAATGGGTACTGTCTAATTAGGTATTTTCTCTACCTACTTCTCTTTCAACTAGCACTCCTGTTGAAAAAAGTTTACTGTTAAGGTCCATTTTCAAGCCAAAAGCTAGGTGTTTAAGCTGTGCAACATTTTATTTCATTCTTTATTTCAGAGTATATAGTTATGCTTTTCGATCCAAGTTCAAACCCGAGCTCATAAACAGTGTGTGCACTGACTATTTTCTGCTAAAAAACACTTGGCTCACAACTCTCACTTCTCTTAAGCAATCCTCCACTTGTGTCTATCTCCTAGCAACTTCTTTAAATGAAAACCAGCAACAGCTCTCCAGATCAGGGAGGCTAAATCATCCTGTAACAATAACATGGTTTAATTTAGGCTGTAGTAGTGAGAGCAGAGTTACTGGACAAACTCATGTTTGTCTCACCAGTACATATTATTTCAAAGTGTCATTTACTACGGCTGTAAACTCTAGCCTTCTGGTTTGTAAAAGTTATATTAAACCCATCCTGCTCATTGAAGAAAACTAGTTACATCTGAGGTAGCTTTCACTACTGAATTGTTTTGTGCATCTATTGTCCTGCTGGCTGTTGTTAGCTGTTATGATTCCCTCGATAAATCAGCAAAACAGCCTTGTTGGCTCTCGGCCCTCTCTTAACTCTCTTACCTATCCTAGCCTTGTATTTAGGTTTACACACTAATCTAAGCATAAAAAAACCTCAAAACTGCCAGAAGAGGAAATTTTCTTAAAGGGTTTTATCGATGGTTGTTTATTACAGCTAGAGATGTATATTTGGAGAGATTTACCTATGCATACTTAATAGATTCATTTGTGAATCATAGAAAGGTTTGGGTTGGAAGGGACCTTAAAGAACATCCAGTTCCAACCCCTCTGACATGGACAGGAACATCTTATACTACACTAGATTGATCAAATATTCCACAAAACTGCTTGCTTCCTCAGGATTTAGTAATGTTACATCTCTAATGGGGCCTATAGATAATACAAATTTTTACCCTTCGTTTCACTGGGCTTGCCATCAAATTCCCCCTGTTGCTGGTCCTGGTCCTTAACTGGAGCACTGTTGAGAAGCTGGCTACATATAGCAAAAAGCTGAAGGGCAGCTTGACGGCTGACAGTATTTTTTTGTGTTTCCCATGGTGCTGGCAGGTCAACTCTGTTTATGAGGAGTAAGTGTTTCCCTTGCGTGTTCCTCAAGAAACACCAAGGATTTCCCATAGAGATGATATTCTGTTCTGTTCAGGTTGCTCATGCAGGAAAAAGAAAGTATCTTTCTATGGAGGTTATAGATGTAAGAAGAGGACCATTTTGCAGAAAAATAGATTAGAAACATATTTAGGTTAAGAGAACACTTTCCCTCCCTCAAAGATGATGAAAGGCACACATCTCTACTTCATTTTCATTATTGTATCGAGAAAAGGTTTATGGAAACAACACTTAAGAAGCTAAAATCTCAATATTAATGCAAAAGCTATATATTTCATATTGCTACTGTTCTGCATCTGCAGGTTTCCTCATATGTGTCCTGTCTTATGAACAATATGTATGCTTTTGATTTAGGAACCAATAACATTTTAAACTCTGACACTAAAGGAGACAAAAAAAAAAAAAGGAAAAAAGGGAAAAGAAAAAGTGGAGAAATGATTGAATTACATAGAACATATTTTTCTTTCAAAATGCAGTGAAAGATTCAATAGTTGAAATTGCTCAGGGGTGATCACATTTCTTTCACAAGGTGCTTTGTATTGAGGTCAGTGTATGTATCAAATACTGCTGATAATTCAGCAGATGTGTTTTTTTTATTGAAAGTCACAGGAAAGAGTTGCAATAAAACCTGCATTAACAGCCAGAGCTGAAACTGAGGCTGCCTCATGATTTATGCACTTTCCTTTGGTTTTGATCTTTTAAAGAACGTGACTTGCCACATTACATACTCTTCTGGGATTTTCTCTCTTACCACTCATTACTATACTCTCACTGTCAATCTGATCATGCAGTTTCATATGATTCAGGGAAAAGAAAATAATCTACTAGCAGTCAGCTCTGCATGATTTTGCATTTTTTTGGCTAGGGCTCTGATTCAAAATGCCATCAAATGAGTGAGAGGACACTACTTTTTTTTAATGGGCTTTGGATCAAGCTATGAATGCCTTTTATAGGGCACATCATTTTAGGTTATTCTGTGCATGCAATTGTTCTTTTTAAATGCCCTTCATCTCTCTATTGTTTAGAATGGACAAGAGGATTTTTTTCTTAATTTTAAGGAATATTATTCCTTAGGAACTACCTTATTCCAGACACTGCTACATATGGAGGGTTCGTCAAGTGTACCATAGTTCCTATTTGCATTTGAAACTCTGCAAGTTTTTACATTTTCACATTTGCCTCATGAAAATAACTTGGGATAAGAATAATTTTTCAAATGTTGTTAATAGATAAAAAGTAATCCAAGGATAAATACTTCCAGACTGCAGCTACTGTGTGTATCTAGGCTAGACATACATATCTCAGCGTTTTGTTTTTTCAGTCTGACTAATTGTCTTTGTCTTTAATGACTCTCCTTTAAATGTCTGCTTTATGTTTCACAAATACTTAATCATTGCTTTTCTTCATCTGTTTATTGATAGAGTTTAAATGTACACATATGAGCCAAAATTACATTAAATGAGGAAAAGTTGGGCAGAAATCTGGAGTGTTTTCCATCATTCAAATAACATCTTTTCTCCTAGCTGAAGCAAACAAAAATAATCATGTCTTTGCTCCTTTGCTGTAAATACATGAAGAAAAAGGTGTGAAAATGGGAATTGTTAGTGTATGCATAAGATACACTTAAAAGGTTCCCACAGGAGAAAACATCACTGCTCAGGACCCTATCTTGGCCTGTGTGAATTGTACCAAGAAGACCAGTAAGCCTACTCATGCAAGCAAACATTGCACACGTGTTTAAAACTAGGAAAATTGTGTCTCATAGATGGAAGCTCTTATACTCTAATGAAACACCTTTGAGTATGATATAATGTCAATGAACAGCATGTGGCTTTGGTACATATAAAAGCAGTCATGGAAATAATATTACAGACTGACTTGCCTTTTTCCTTTGGTTTCAGGGTTTCAGACTCTCTAAGAGTTGAGTCAGAATGATAGCACTTTCCTTCTTATTATCATCCACAATAAAACTTTCCGTTCTTTTAATTGCTCAGAAGACCTTCAGATATGGCATTGGTACTTATATTACAAGTACATACATTAACTAATATTTTGCAGTTTACTCTGGATTGTTTTCTTTTGTTTTGTATTTTAGAAATTTTAGATAGTCTGGGACAGTTTAAATAATATTTGGTTTCTGGTTACTTATTGACTTTTCCCACATGATGTGTCTTGAAACTATGGAATAGCACATGTCCCGATTTCAGAGAAATCCAAAAATATAGTGTCAGATGATGTGTACAAAGAGTATGTTATGTTGACCGTATTGGCCACTGATAACCTGCTCCATTTGTCTTGCCTCTGACATGTTAGCTGGGCAGGGTAGAGATGAGGCAGCCTCTTAAAACAGAAGTCATTATGAGAAGAAACAGCAGCCTGGCAGCAATCAGGTATTTTACTGAAAAGTTCAAAAGATCATATTTGGTTTTTTCTTCTTTTACCTGCTTTAATGTCCATTATCACTGCAAACATGGTGTTTCCTTAGTGAGTTATAGAGGATGACTCAATCTTTCTAAGATTCAGCTGTGCAGTGCTGTTGGTTAAGAATCTTGAAGCCTGGTTGGGCTTGTCTCTACCTTCTGTTTTTGTAGCTCAGGACTTGAACCCTGATAAACTCTGGCAGAGTTTCACTTCAACACTTCATATCTATCCTCCTGATATATCTCTAGAGTGAGTTGTCCTCCTCTAATGAAAGATTTTCCCTTCCTTTTCCTTTTAAACAACTTTGAATGTGTCAAGCTCATTAATGTAAAAATAGAATGATTTTTATACCCTACAAATGTTGTTATATTATGCTGTATGTTGGTTACATGCTCACATATGCTTGTATGGATATAGTCAGTTAAGGATTAATATAATTTGTGCATTCATACACAGGAAGTATTACTTTTTAAAATGCTTTGTAATGCAGTTGATATATAGATCTTTGCACATGGCATACTGCACTGCCTAAGAAATATACAAGCTTCTCTGTCACAAATACTTACAAAAATGTATTTTACCTCTAGTTCTGTAATAGAGATGGAAACACAGTCTAAACCCATTGTTTTATTTGAAATTTTCATATTGGTTGTTCACATCATACTTTTTGGCTACTGACTAGATGAAGTGAGAATTTGAAACAGCAGAGTAACTGTTTGAGTACTCCAGAATTTAGCATAAAAATCCAGGGTGGGGGGAAGGGGAAAACATTGAAAGAAAAATTAAATATGTTATACACGGCAACTGTTGACCTCTTATTCATATCATGCTGGGTTTTTAAGTGGTTCTCTCTTTTGGTTACACAAGAAACCCACTCCATGTGTAAAAGGAGTATAAACTTCCATTTCATGGAGAAAAGTCCCCTGTGAATAGTGAATTTTACCTCTTCCCAGACCTATTTTAAAATTTTTACTTCCTTCTTCAAATGATATTGAATTTTAATACAATAATTGGTGGCCTGTGACACTTTTACTGGGCTGAATACAATCCCAGCTCTGCTATTGTGCTTTTGTAGCTTTCCTAGAGCATCCTGTGAAAAGAGCAGAAAGATTTGGGCTAGTGGCTTCTATTTATTCAGATGCATTTGGTTTAGTTCCTCATCCTTCTAGTTCGAAAGCTAGCACTAGCACAGTAGATGGAAGCTTTCCGGAAAATTATTGTAAGCTCCTAAAAGCCATAATTACAGCCTTACAATATCCCTATCTGTGGGAAATACCAGACACAACTACTGTAAAATAATCATCATGATGCCACTTTTTTATCAGAAGCATGGCAATTCATTTGCTAATCTGTAATTCTGTTCACAGCCAAGGTTCCTGGTATAGCCCCTCTCAAAGATCTGGGCATGCCCGGGGGGTCCCCAGTAGTGAGATGTAAGAGGTTCAAGAACACAGACCAAACAGTGCTTCTTATACCCATAGACAAAAATGTAGTAATTTCCCAGCCTTAGTCATCTCTGCCACTTTTATCTGTGCTCTCACGAAGACCTCAATAAGGTCTTAATAATGGTGCAAGTATTGTATAACAGCTTTTACTGGCCCCCCTGCACTGCATTTCTTTCTTAGTATGAGCTCTGTTTGCTTAAGGACTGCCTACCCATGAATGTTAATCATTTTTGATCACATAACACCATCCCCCAAAATGTGTGTCTAAAATTAAACTACAGATGGTGTTTGCAAAGGTTAACCTTAGCCTGGGGTGCCAAATCCCCTCAGAATCCCTCCACAGTCAATGGGAAAAGGAAATGTCTCCTTTAACATAGTATCCCTCAATCTGTGCTCTGGGAACCAGTAGTGATCTGGAAGACATCTGATGGTAGTTCATGAAAACCTTGGAAACATTTAACCTTCCCCTGCAGAAAACACCTCCAAACTATATACAGAAATTCCTACGCATGTGCACAAGCAAACAATCAATTTGGGAGATTTTAAATGTAATAAACAAAGCTTGAAAGGGCATTTGGATGTAAATGAAAACCATTATGACAACACTTCATAACAGTACTTTGATTTTTTTTTTTTTTTTTTTTTT
>VZTJ01006639.1:173746-259961 GCA_013397795.1 Orthonyx spaldingii
TTTTTTTTTTTTTTTTTAAGGTTTGGTAGACTTTCAATTTGAAAAAGAAAAGAACTGAAGTTAATTTTTGAGTCTTTCTCTTCCAGGTGACTGCACAAAATTGTTAAGGAAACACACATGACTTGGGAAAGACTTGATCCTCCTAAAAGCCCTTATATTTTGAAATAACAAAATATGAAAAGTGATGTCCATGGTGTAGTACATCCAGCATGGAACACTCAATCATCATTTCTTGAAGTTTCATCCATTGGATGTTAGCTTTAAATCATATATTTGCAAAGTATGGTTGAAGAAGGTATTAAACCCCCCAAAAATTCAACAAATTAACTTTAAACTGAGTGATTTGAGTCTTTATTTTTTTAAAATAAATCTAGTCATAATAGTTTTCAATGAAAAGAATTAAAATCAGAAGTATTACTGAAGTTAAAGTCTTATGCTATGTCATATAAAATTATTCTAAATTGCAGCTTGTGAAAATATAGCCTAGTAAAGGAAGGTTTTCACTTTTTAATTTGACTAAAGGTTTTGCTAATTACAACAGCTTTATGGTTATTTGTATCAAATAGAATTAACTCCCATGTGGATGGCACCATAAGGATTTCTGTCTAACAGATGGGCTTCTCATGCTTTTAATTCCTTTGAGAAATCTTAGCTTTTTTGTGTGTGAAACAAAGAAGAAGAAACCATTGTGAAGGTCTTTTTTTGTGCAATCCTTTTCTATTGTGAGCTGCATGAGGGAACATGTTTGATGCTATATTCAGTAAAGAGACAAGGTTAAAAAACCTGAACCCTTTCATTCCATCATTTGGAGGTTCATCATATATTTTATAATTACATACATTTGCTCTTTTTTGCCCAGGTTTGTACTCTGACAGTAAATCATAGTAATTTATACTCTGATAAATCATAAATCCCATTATAGTTAAGAGTTTGTTCCAAACAACCTGTGGTTGGATTCTGATTCCCTTCCAAAAGTTTCTCCTTGGGACATTTGTTTGTCTTCATTTGAACTATGCCAATTAATCTCATGAAGTGCATTGCTTGCATGTCTCATGTAAGATCTCCCACCATACACTTTCTGAATATTTGGCTTGACATCTCCAAATGTTTAGATTTTCTCAAAAGTGGGTAAAGTTCTTAAATAGTAGACTAAACACCAATTCTAAGGAATCGAGAATCGGTGGCATAATAAACTGATAACATCTTTGCATGCTAATTTTAAGGAACTGTCTGACCAGAACTTTAGCCTAGAAATAAATGGTAGCATACAATAACTGAATCAAATGATACATAGAAACAAATTATACAAATCACATTCCAGGATGATGGATTTTCTGGATTTTGGAGTACTCTATGGCTGTTTGCTAAACAGCAAGTTCAAAAAGGGCATTTCAGGGGGATTCTAGTGTGCAAATGAAAGCAATGACCTCACAACTGACTTTTGTCCCAGTATGGGGTGTTGCTGTTACCTGAGGACAGCACCAGAACCAGGAGCTGTAAACACGTGTTCATTGCCTGTGGGCAACTGCAGAAAATGAGATACAAAGTACAGGTTTGTGAAGTCCCATTAATGAAGTCCCCTCCTTTCAAAGGTGTTCAAATGCCCAGTTTCTGCCTAGGTTACTAGTAAGAGACCCTAACATTCTTTTGTCCATTCAAAACAAGATAACCTTGGAAGTGATGAAAAGGTAATCCTTTAAGAAAAGAGTATGGAAAGCAAAAAATTGAAACCAGAGAATTATTTTTTAAAGGGTTGGCCAAAACTCAGTAATTTCTTAATATGATTTAATTAATGTGTTTACCTCTGTTTGAGAACTGAACATGAAAATACAATTTTTAATGAACATTTATTCAAGCAATAATGAGAAAAATCAAATATAGCCTCATCTAGTTTCTTCATATAATTTACAACAAATTTACATTTTTGAAAAAGAACCCCATAATTAAATGGTTATGAGTATATATCTATAACAGAAATGCATATGGAAATGCATATGCATATACACCTTACTGAAAGTTTGCAGGAGAACGAAAATGCCATTTGGCAAGTGATGACTATTATAAGAACAAACTCTCAGCTATTCTATATGCTCCACAAATAAAATGGATAGGATTGGGTAAGTTTTGTTTTCTTCAGTCAAAACTTTTTATTTGGATTTGTCTTGCATGATCCATTGCAAGAGAGGAAATTTCAACATGAAGATCACTCAAACAGAAAAAAATGGTCCTGAAAAAAGTGTAGACTATTTTGACAAAGCTATTTTTATATTTTGCTTGGTTTTGATATGTATTTTCTACAAAATCAACACAATTCTGTGAAGCATTTTCATTCCAAAGACACATTTTTTAAATGCCTAAGTTTAAGAAAAGGTCTAATAAATTCTTCACTTGTGGCTTTTCAGATGGAATTGCTACTTTTCTCAAAGATTTTACATTTAATAATTACTAAGTAACAATTATCCTGAGAAAAAATTACTTCTTAAATAAGAATTTGCTTCCAAACACATTGAACATAACTGGTGGGCAAGTGAGCCACTATGGAATGAAAGGGTATTATCAGAGAAATGATATGAAGAGATTTTGCAGATTCACCCGCATGACAGAGTGAAGCACTGTGTAGAATTATGTGATTTAGTTCTCAAAGAGAAGCAGGGATATGAAAAAATGTTTCTTTGAAAAACTCCCAACTGGTTCTATGATGAAGTCAAACAGTTCACTTATCATAATGCTATTATAGTACCCCCTTTTAAATAACGATTAACAGCAACATGTTGTTTTTTTTCCTAAAGATAAAGATTTCCATTTAATAGGCTTACTGTGAATTATATTCTCAATGCAACCATTTTCTCCATCTCTTGTAAAAATATCCATCCTTATTGGCAATAAGGATTGTTGTAATCCAGGACAATGTCTCTCTTGCGCACTGCATGCATTTTTCACAAACATGTCAACATAACACTCCTCGAGAAGGACATTGTTTACTTTGGATAAACCTGCCTCATGGAGGATAAAACCATTCTTTGTGAACACTTATGAAGGACAAGAGTGTATATGCTATTTATGAAATGTTTCATTATGCAGTATGTGGTTTCCATTATATAAATAATTCTTTCCCCCTCATCTACTTCTCTGGGGGAATATTGAATAAATAATTAAAGGGGAAAAAAAAGAGTAGGAAGAAATAAGTATAAACAACTTGAAAGATGATTCATAAGTTGAGTTATGTTAATTGTATTTCCTACTGAGACATCAAAGTACATTTGGTAACATGAAATATATGTACCTTTCCAAGATTTTGTATTTTGACTCTCTTAAGGGTGCTGATAATTATCCACAATAACTTCATGGAAAATATCTCCTAAAGCTTTGTTTAGTGTTTATTTTCCCAGAGCAAGACATCACTTATAATCTCATTTTTTAAAGGGTTAGTTCTTTGCATTTTGTTATAGTGAGACACACTGCCTAGTCCACAGTTGGAGTATAGAAGTGCTTATCAGAGTCACATAACTTTTCTTCTTACTGCTTTTAAGAAACTCTTCAGCCACAAGAGAGAGAGAAAACTACCCTAAACCACTAAAAAAACCCCACAAGACTGGCAGAGTACTAATAAAAATGACTGCATACTGGCTACTCACTTTGAGAATTATTATACACAAAAATAACTGAGGTTTATTTATATTCCAGTAATATCTGAAGACCCTGATTGAGGATTCAGGATAATATTTTCTAAAGTGAGTAAGTAATGCAGCAGCTACAGCCATGAAAGAACAAAGGCAACAATTTCACAGTTTAGCTCTGTAAGTCCAAATTTCAGGTACTTGAAGTCTAGCTCAGTTGTTTTGTTGCCCTGACAGACTTTGGTTGCCTGTGTTTCTGCTGTTGGTTGCTTGCAGAACTTCCCCAGCCTTTCCAAAACAGAGGTGATCCTGCACACAGAGAGACACCAGGAGTCATGATACAGAATTTGTGTCACCTATACATCCTGGTGGGTCTGCTCTAGAAGATAGTTTTTATGAAATAAGAGGAGCACTCCTATAAAATCTGGATAGGCTAGAAGCAAAACTCAGAAAGCAGCTTCCTCCTGCAGCTTCCTACAATAGTGAAAAGATGGAGAAGGCAGGAAATTGACTATTATACATAAACCAGCCATTATCTTATTGTCTTTATCTGAAAATAATTTGAATGACAGAAGCCAATGAAAAATCATTAAAAGGATGGAATAATACACTTTCTAATTTACTGCCACTCTTCCCTGGAAGAGGAAATGAACTTAGACTGTGTTTGCTGCAGCTGGCTGGAAAAGAAAGACAGAAATATTCTGAGGTTGTAACCATAGGTATTGTGTTTTTTCTTTTTTTTAATTTTTTTTTTTTTATTATTTTTTTTTTATTATTTTTATTTTGTTCTACCTGAAGGCATCTCAAAAGAGAGAATTTCCAAAGCAAGGAAGGGGAGAGAAAATCAGTAAACACCCACCTGGGTTGTAGCACATTCATTAATGTTTGTGGTCTAACACTATGTGGCTCAGAGCAATGAATATGTCTGCTGTGTGGCATGGAGTTCTCCAAAAACCAGTTAATGAATATTTAATGAGGCCAAAATAGTTTCAATGGGAGTACTTTAAAGACTGAGCAACTTGCTAAGCCAGGGTGAAGTAATATACTAGGGAAGAGGGAAAAGTTTCACATCAAAGTCATCACTCAGTCTGTGTTTTTCTCTAGAATATTAAGTTTCAAAAAATGCATAAACCTGGCTCTTTAGGAAAATTTCTCTAACCTCGAGGAGTCCTGACTATTCTGAGATCTCATTCATACTTTCTGGCTTCCATCTAAATTTACAAGTGACATTGCTGAGAAATGCATTATAAGCCATGGTTTCTCTAAAAAAACTCTTAGTTGGCTAAACTCTGGAATTCCTAGTTACTCAGAACTTCTGTTGGCAAGAGTATTGCTTTAAAGATGGAGGAATTTGTTTTAATAGAAATTGGCCAAAGTAGTTATTTTCTCAATGAATAACATAAAACTGGTATCATCAACACCAGTTTCAGACACACACATACACAACAGTCTGTCTTCTGCTAGCTGAAAATGATGGGTTTTGAAATAATTGGACATGCTACTCTATTTTATTTTTTACCATGTTTCAGGATATATTTCTTTCCCCCATTGATGATGTTTAAAATGTAATTTCTTTATTTGAATAAGGCAGTTTGAAATCAGGCCACAAGTAACAGATTGCTTTGTTTAAACTGGTTTTACTTGCTTGGTCTTATCTTGTTTTATGCATTCCATGTCATCAGCAGGATACACAAGAGATGCCTTATACTACATGCATTCAGAATGGCTGCTGTGGAGGGATTACCATCCTAGCTCTGGCATAAAACCCCCTTTAGAATTTGTTGACTACAGCACTGTATCCCAAACCCACTGGCAATGACTAAGAAACACAAAATTGTTAAAATCTTGCTATAGGGCCTTGTAGTCAGTTCAATGAAAACTTTAGATAGTTTTCACCAAATTTGCTCTTTCTTCTCCACTCTCACTGCCTCCCACCCCCCTCCCCNNTATTGGTTATTTTTATTGCAATACATTCTATTGTTAAAGCAAGATATATTATAAAAATGTTGTGATTTTTTAAACTATTTTCCTTACTTTTGCCTTATTTCTTTCGTACTTGGCTTGGTTAAAATCCATTTTTTTTAGTTGTAAGGTTCTTGCTGCATGGTGATTCCTGTGTCTGCCACGAGAGGTCTCTTCCTGTGTGACAAACCTGAAAACTACGAGCTAAACGTACTTTTCCTGAGTGCTCTTTCAGCCTCAAGTACCCCTTTCAGTGCCAGGGAAACTTCAAACACGCTTGAGAACAAATCTGTGTTTGCAACAGTGATCAGAATCTGATCTGTAGATTCAGAATTGAGAGGGGTCTGTACACATCAAACAGAAATCATATTTGTGTGTTCAACTTAAGATATGCTCCAGCTACCTTTCCAATTTTTCCTTTTCCCTTCTGTGCCTTTCATCAGTTTCCTTGTTTCCTCACAAGCTGATGAGTGTGACGAGCATGTGCTGTACTTATCAGCCCAGAGCTCCTGTGATAGGGTTTCATGCTTCTGATCGAAGATTATGTTAAAGAGCTTATAATTTGATTTGCTGCATTTTGAGACACCATAAATAAACTTCATGTCCCCTTTGAGACTCTTTTCATTTGCCCTGTCCTTTAACATAGGATTTTCAGGGTTTGTTTTTGACATATGAAAACTTTGAAACTTATGAAAAACATTGTCTTCTGGGATGCTCTGCAATTGTTTCTAATGAGTAAGATACTTCTTTTCATCTCTCTAGTTTTTAGAACTTATGTCACAGTCTTATCCACCAACTACAAGGACAAAAGAAATAAACAACAGAAAAAGAAATGAAAATGTGTGAAAGACCAGTAGGTAGCTGATAGGACCTAAGAAGATTCTATCTATCACAACTCTAGATGTTTTTGTCAAATAATAAACAAATTGTTCAGATTTTATTATGGACAGTGAACTTCCTAGATAGACAATGAAGTCACTTAAGTCTTATGAAAATTTTGCTGCATCCAGATTGGTAAAAGACATTTCTATTAAGTTTGTGTAGACTATTAGTCATATGAAAACTATAGCTTGGAACTACAGCTCTTAGCATCCAACAGCAAGTAGATGGCCAGATTTTATTAAAAAAGAAAAAAGTTATAATCTCTTTTCTATAAATTTATCTTACACCATATATATGGTAAATGAAGCGGTACTTACTATCAGTAATACAAAAAAAAAGGAAAAAAATTATCCTATGTCAAACATATCCATGATTCCTTCCTTTGTTTTTTCCCTATGGAAGTCTTAGGCAAAGTCTAATGGCTGCCAAAATCATAACAAAAAAATAATGTGCCAAGTACAGTGGATCAGCAAAAGTTTTAGATGGAGAGAAGTCAAAATATTTTTCAAGAAAATTATTGGGACTGAAAGTTTGGGGTGAACTAATAAAGAAACACCCTCTGGCAGACTAGGAGTCAATGTTATTTAAATTCCTTCTGATTTTAATGTCAATACTTGGCAAAATTCCATTAGTTGGATAAAACCACCATGATTTCAAAACACTGTAAACTATGTATGTTACCTGATAGCATGCCTCATTTGACTTCCCTTTCCACATCCATTCCAAAAAGAATCACACAGAACGTTATGGAGAGAGATGCTGGATTATTTTGGCAGTCCTTCAAAACGTAAATTAAGTTTGAACAAAAAATACGTGAAAGGAAGCGATTTGGTTATGCCTTCTTATTCCAGAATTACTGTATTTTTTTCTATATTATTTAGTTTCTCTTGCCTCTGGGGAAGTATTTTCCATCCATGAAGAACCAATTTCTGGTGTTGTTCATGCACATAATCCTGTTGTTTTCCCATAATGTTTAAAGGATTCTGGTCACTTTACAGGTTATTGTATATTTTACCTCGAGTTCTGCAGGTCCTCAAAGAACCAATATGGAACTTCTGTAGCCATTTGCATTCCTGACAGTAAGGACCCCCTGCATAAAGGGAAGGCTATGCAGTTATGCTTCCTAAACAAGGAATGAGAATGGCTTGAGAGAGCCCAGTTAATGATGCACTTTTTTTTCAGGATTGTGATCAAGACTATTTCATCAGTTCTTTCTACCAACAGCCGAACATACCTGAGTTTTTCTCTGTTTTGAAACAAGTGATATTGTTCACCAAATTAAAAACATTATTTGAGTGAATAGTTATAAGAATTCTGCAAAAGCTTTTCATTGCCATGGAACAATTGCTTGATTATACAAAAGCCTGAAACACCGCTTACAGATTTTACCTGTCTCTAATTTTACCAATAGGAGAATGAAAACAAAAGTACAGTCATCCACCAGTGCAATATACTGATGAATAGTAAATACCTGGGACACTGCCAGAGTGATCCTAAAGAAGTATGTACCACATATGTGGTCAAGAAATAAATTGCATTTATCATCCACCTTTGATTGCCTCATTCACCCATCTCTGTCTGGACTACCTTAAACATTTCAAACACTGAGTTACATCAAAGTCTCCATCCAAAATAAAAGGAAAAGAAGGAGTAGTAAGAAAACAATTAATTTTTCCTTTCCCCTTGGCTGGTAGAACATTAATCTTTCCCTACAAAATATTGACAACTGTTGCTGGTCAGTTTTGAAATGTGTAGCAGCAAAGCATTATCTTAGTGTCTGTATAGACAACTCAGAACACTTGACCTAAAAAGATATTGACCAGTTCCCTAAATTCATGTTTTTTAAACTAATTTTTCTGTTTGCCAGGTGAAGAAATCAGACAGAATAAGCTAGATCTGACAGGGCCTTGATAGGTTATCTAATTCATTCCCCTTTGTGGTTTTGTAAAACTTTCCCCTTATAGTTTTCTAGCTTTATGATTATTATGATTATGATGATTATGATTATTATGATGATGATTATGATTAATTATTATTAGTTTTATAATAATGTCAGTCTTCATGGACTAAATATTTCTAAAAATGCTACATGGACTAGGATAAAAAGCTGCAGATCAACACTAGTTTCGGAAAACTACAGATTCTTAGTTTTCCTTCCATATTTGCTCTTTAATACTAAAGTTCAGTTTGTTATCAGGTATGTATTATGTTGGAAAAAAATCTCACATCCTTTGCCTTGCCTTGCCTCACCTCACCTTTCCTTGTTCCCTTTCTTCATATCTAAATAATGATATAAAAGTGGCACAGGATTCATAAATACCTCCCACCTCCTATCATCAGACCAAAGTTTCAGTGATCCAGAACCTCTGGAGATGAGGAAGGACTTAATCTGAGGTCCTACATTAAAAGATTTTGGTCATTATGTGGGTGATTGGCTTAAGTTAAAAGATGAATTGCATTAACAGAATCATCCCGTCTGAGTTTTGAAGAGAGCCAAAACAGAGAACATAACTAGAATAGGAGGAATGCAAAAATACAACAGGTTATTTCACCATGCCAGCATCACATCCTCCCCTGTCTGCAAAACTAGGAGGAATACATGACAGCATCTTATGAAGGAAACTGAGGAGCAGGAATAGTTTAATAGGGTAGTTAAGAAGAGTAGATAGAGATTGAAATTACTTGCTAAACTTGCAACAACTGACATTTAAGAAGAGTGCTGACTTTGTGTAAAACTTCTGCTGAAGATGGTAGATTAAATATCAAGTAGTCATAGCACAAAGTGTAATCTTTATAGAACACAGGGTCTCTGCCAACTCACTGCCTTTCCCACCTTGTCCTTCACTCTTTAGCTTGCTTCCCGTGTCCTGCTGACATGGTGACTTCTTTGACATGCTTTCTTCTTGTCCTTCCAAGGCAGAAATGACTTGGGATGGGGAATAAAAGTGCTTTGTGCCCTCCCTGTGCTCCCAAGCAGTTGAGTACACATGTGGAGCTCACCATGGACCCCCAGCACTGAGGTCAGTGCTCTGATACTTCAAGATTAAAAATTAAGAGTTCTGGACCTTGCCAAAGAAGGGGAAACATTTTAATTCCAAAGCTAGGATAAAGTACGACACCAGCTGAATCATTAAATTTAAAGAACCATTAAATCATTAATCACTACAGCTAAAATCCCAGGTAATGACAGATCTCAGCATTCTTTGGTAAAATAAACCTTGACTCAAACTCAGAATTGTTTGTTAAGGCACTTTGCACAGGATAGCAGGGTAGGCGCTCAGCAATGAACAGAGATGTTGTTATCAAATTAGCATAACAAGCATATCACAAAACCTCAAATAGTGCTTTTGTGCAATTCAAACCAAGAAATAAATGTTGAATATTGAAAAAAAAAATAAAAAATGGAGCATCAGTATTTCATAACCACCCCTTAAAACAGTTTAGAGTAATGCAGTGAGAACGCTTTTATGGAGAATCTGAAAATTTAAATTAGTCATTAGAGTAATTAATTTGTCCAGTTTTCAAAGGCAAATCACCTATCCAAGACTATGGGAATTTTGCCCATGTAAGGCCTCAGTAAAACTTGAGAAGACAGAGCCCATAATGTTGCTATTAGCATAAAAGTTCCTTCCAATTTTTTACAAACCAAATCCAAAATTTATTAAAAAATGGACACTATGTGCAGTTATTTGTGGTACTCAAGACACAGCGATGGGTTAAAGGAGATGTTTCCAATAAAGCTCTGTCTCCAGCCTGCTATGAGGCTTTAGCCTCTCCTGCTATGAGGCTGGAGGATGTTCAGGTTGTATCCCACTGGGAGATTCCACGTGGACCTAGAATCCCTCTGGGGAGACTTCTAATTTTGCCTGAAGCTAATTAGAATTCATGTTTTCTTAGCGAATTAAGGACAGTGATAGCTACTCTCACTGTAATCGCAGTTAAGCCTAATGGACAGCCCAGGATAGGTAGATACCCAAAGTATCTACCCAGCAAATATTTTGACGTTTTTCTCCATTTCACATTTACCACTGAGCACTCAGCAGGTGCTCCCACTTTGGAAAGGAAGTGCTAATGCCTTAAATCGTCCTCTTATTCTGACTAGAATGCATCTAATTGATGTCTCACCTCTGGGAAAACAAAGACAGCAAATTCAGGTTAATGCTCCTGAAGATTGGGAGGCATGGCTAAGTGCATTAACCCAGCCAAGACCAAAACACTGACACCTACAATAATATAAGGAGAAATTTAAAAATTCCTTAGAAATATCATCATACATCAAAAGTAGTCTACAAATGGTGTCAGAAAGAAACTAAGAATAATGTTTGGAATTATTCTTCTCATATTTAAAGGATATTTAGTCATAAAATTAAAATAAATGCATTTAGTAGAAGAAGCCTGAGTAAAGATCTGGACTAGTCATTCTTGTCTCTTACCATCTGAAGAACAAAAAGGATTTCACAGCAGGATTTATCAGCTTGTTTCAAGTACCGCCCCAGTGATGAAATGTTTCACAGTTTGGATGTGGTTGTTTCTCTCTACTGATTATAAATAAAGTCTGGACAACTCTTTCAGTTGTGGTCTTTCACGTGCTATTTATTTCTCATCTATTATCATGTTTCTTTAGGAAATCTGGTATGTAATTAATGGTATGAGGGTATAGAGAGAACTGATATTCAAAACACAGCTGTAGAGCTAAGTATCAGCTGTGGAAATATGGTTCACTGTAGTTACTGTGGGCATTTATATTTACATCAGCTAGAAACAGTATCAGGATGATGTACAGCACAACTCAGAGCCTCAAAAATTTGTTGGTCTGCATTAGAAAAATACACCTTAATACTTTTGTAAGGTAAAAGTCTATTATTCAGAAATATCTCTTGCATTTAGTAGCTTATTCCCTTGCAATGGGTTTCCAGAGCTACTAATTCACTACACTCTAGAACCTAGAAACAGCTGAAAAGTAAAAGGCATGAAATCATGTTTATTAGCTATGCTGAATTACCTCTCTATGAAATAAATTTACAGTTTTTCTCAAGACAGATGTTCAACATTGCATTACTAAATGGTTCAGTTCTCAGAAAGATTTACTGATTTATGTGGTTCAGGGTTAAAGAAATCAGCAAGTAGTAATGAAGCATTCATAAAAAAAAAAGGTAATGGACTAAGGCTGACCTTTCTGCCATGTGTTAAAAAAACAACGCTTCCACATTTATATCCAGTAAATGCACACAAAAGTTGTTTAGAAACATGTTTTTTTAATATGTGAAAAAGGAAAGTGCAGGTAACCTCAAAAGAAGATAAACTTCTCTGAAACTTCAGAGATATTCACTCTCCTTGCTTTTTCTCTCCTAGTAAAGTCAGGTATTGTCCCTAATGAACAGATTATTGGTTTTTTTTGTCAATTCTAGACAAGATTATGACATATTGGAATATACTGTTCATAAACTGAATGTCAGTTACTTTTGGTGTTTAGGAAGTGAACAATGAAATGAAAATACTACTTCAACTTAGGAAAGCAATGAGATTCTGTGATCTCACTCCTTTCCACAATCCCTCCTTAAAACAGATGAAGATATTGTGAATGACAACCCTATTGCTCCACATTCACAAAGTCATCTCTGTATTTCCAGTGCTTCGGCCAGAGAAGCGTTATTACATCCCTCCTGGTGAGGTATGAAGTGTTTTTGGCTTGGTTTGTTCTTTTTTTGGTTTTGTTTTGGTTTGGTTTATTTTTTAAAAAAAATTTTTTGGGGGGGGTGGTGTTCATTTGTTTTGTTTTGATTTTCTCATTTTACAGATGCTGTTGTTTAAACTTATTTGGATGAAAAAAAGTTCACGAATACATCGTAATGTTATCCATATTATTTGGACCTGCTGTAACATGGTTTTACGGAAAAAAGCTGCGATTTAAAGATAGCTAAGAAAAAATCCTGCCATGACCTCTTCATTTATGCTTTTGATTATACTCAATAAATACTCATAGTTTGGGTTAAATCCAACCTGGAGAGCCAGAAAGTCTTTTTGTCATCTTCGTCATCTAAAAGACTCAAAGATATCCCAAGAGAATTCAGAAGGAATAAAACACTGATTAAGGACAATCAATGAACAATCAAAATGCTTTCTTACAGCACAGTTGGATAACAATATAGAAAACTGGTTCATATTCATTTTTTCAATTAGAATGTACATGTCTTTGAGCTTGTTTATGCAACACCTCAGGCACAAGAGTCCGCACAAATGCGAAACACCATCATGTTTACATACACACTGGGGTGTGTTACTCAGCCCATGGGGATGTAATTGCGATGGCAAATAAATAGTGATTGTTGATTTTCAGGCTTGATATGGCAGCTTACATGATTTCATATGAGTTGGTATTTCACATTAAAATGATGTTGAACACTTTGGTACCAAGGCAAATAAAATCACAAAAGCAGTCATGGGTAAAAATATAAGATGCAAAGAAATGGCCTCCTGTGTAGTGAATTAGTCAAAAAATGTAAGAGGAAAATGCTAATATGGATAAAATAGAAAGAGATTTTTCCATAGTTTTTTTTTGACAAAATCAACAAAAATCAAATGAAAACAAAACACCTCCAACCCTCCATCTCTCTTCAAAAATTCCCAATTTTCAAATGAAAAGTGATATTTTGACTTAAAAACAGTTTCTTGTATGCCTTAAGAACCTTGTGAAATTCCAGAAACACTTGAGACAAAGTGACAGTCTTACACTTTCAAGTATTTCCTATCCCTGTTTTAGTCACCCCAGTTCGTCAGTTCCTTGATACATCCATGAACATTCCCAGTTCCCCAGAAACTCGGTTTTCACAAACAGATTTCTTTTTATAGAAAAACCAAGATCTGCTGTTGAATCTGGATCACATCTGAAGATCTCATCATTATCAATTTGATGCTGTAACCCTGCAAAATATTTTTTTATCTTCATTCATTCAGTAAGAAGGGAGAGTTTCAGCCAAAAACTCTACATATTTTAGTTAAAAAAATTGTTACATAGATAATATAGAAGGATGATCTGTTTTTATTTTGCATTTCACCCCCCTTCTTAGGAGTGATATAACTAGTTTATTGATAACATATTATTGGCTGTTTTTTCCAAATATAGCCCTGTATATCTCACAAATCTGGCAATTTTTCAATTACGTCAAATGATTTACAGTACCTTGACAAGATGTTATTATACAAATTGACCTAGTGATAGACCATTGACTACTTCAATGCATAAAGACGATCCCAAAAGGTGGATTAGATAGACAGAGAACAGTGAGTGGATGTGTGGAGCACTGGCATCTATGAGACCTACTGGGTGCTGAGCTGAGATCTTTGAGGTCTCAGTTTCTGGCTGATGGGGCAGGAAAATATAATTTGTGGAAATGTCTCTGAGACTTTTCCCTACATCTTTCTCAAAACTGATAGTGATTATTTCACTCCTTTGTTGATGACTTCCAGTGATCGTCCCCTCCCTTACACCCAATTACTCTGCAAAGCATTACACTTCATTCTCTAGCTGTTTGAAGTGTGGAGAAGTCATTCACCAAATAAGTCTGTCCTAGTTCTGAAATCAGTGTTAAGTCTCACATGGTCTTTACAGAGGCTGAATTTCCCCCTTCAGACTACACTGAGACTAGTTGTTCCTCCCTTTGTCTGGGACAATGTGATCTGTAACCATAGGCAAGTTACAGTCTTCTCTTTCTCACTTATCAGACAAATACAGAAGTAGCATATATTATACATGCATTATACCTTTCCTTTCTTATTTTCAGTTTGCATGCACGTTGACAGCATAGTCCTAACTCATCACAGCATTTTAAGCACATGTTTAAACTTAAGCCAGAGTGAAGCCTATTCTCAAGCACTTTGCTGAACTAACATCTTTAAACACATCATTGTGGCTATTTTTTCTTTCCAGCTTGGCACACGCTGTGTTGGAGAAGGCCAAATTTCAACTATACTATTACATTTCCCTCCTTTTAGAGCAAAATTGTTTTCCTGAGGTGCAGATGAACTAAGACTGTATTTCCAGACAAAAGTGATTCAAATTTTAAGGTAATCAGATTTTGTAGAATTTGGCTTGATATGAAAGTCTGGATCGTTGGATAGGACAGTAATACTTAGAGGAATTTGTAGTCCAATTTTGCTTCTGTCATTCATCTAAACTCAGTAAAACACAGGACTGGCAGTGGATGTATTTGGGAAGGAAGTAAGAAAGTTAATATTGCAATAGCGTGATTGTTGTCTGTCTTATTTCTTGTATATACATTCTTATTTATGTTCCTAGGTGTAGTTTAACTAACTCCATCCCAAAAAGGGGCATAAGAGAATCTATTTACAGATGTCATCTGTTGTTGAAGTGCTATTACAGAATAGTCATCCTAGTCTATTTTGTTTTGCATAAAAGACAGTCTCAGTTTTTATATACTGGAATAAAAATGGGTTTGTTTCACATTTCCTTTGCTGATTTCCTTTTCTGTGCAGAGGGATGTTATCTATGTGAATCTACAACACTGAAATCTTCAATGCTTCAGAAAAGTTTGAGACTAGGAAATCTGTGTGTCTTTTATCCTCTGAATATGATTAATGATGCTTTGTGTTTTGCAAGACATTATTAAAAACAGAAGCCTATGACTTCATTGTCTCTGACAACGACTTTGAACATGGGGTCAGCTATTCCACTTTTACATTTCTTTGCAAGATTAAAAGAAAGTAAAAACTATTGCATTGGGGGGGGGCAGGGAACTTTACACAGATGTAACAAAGCAGAATACACACACGTTTTCAATATGCTTCTTCCAATGAAAATTCACCTCATTCATATTATACTGCTGGTAAGCAAACACTAGTGACAGTCAAATCTAGCCGTCAGGAAAACATACTGGGTTCAGGATTATCTCAAGTACCACATGCTAGAATTGTTGAAAATGTTAAGGAAAGAGTTCAGAGTTTGATTGAGAAAATTACAAGTAACAGACGCAATTTTTTGGTTGCATTCCTGGACATTCAGAGATGAACAAGAAAGTTATCAAGCAGAACTGAAATGCAGTGTGCAACAGTAAGAATTTATTTGAAAATATTAGTGAGCAATGACATGTCAGCACTTTTTTATTTTCACATAAAATGCACTACTTTCACAAGTTGAATGTGCAATACTCTTATAAAGTTTATATGCAGTATTGCTTAAAGTACTGGAAATGTTAGATCTTCCTTTAATATCTAAACAGGAAATTATTCACTCTTTTTAAGCTATTCTGTTCATCTGTGATGCATTATTTTATTGAATTTCTGCAATGTAAGGGTTATTTTTTTTTACTGATATCTTCACCTTTCATGAATGTCAACAACATTCCCACTGTACTAAAAGCCTAAAGGCGGAACTGAAAACCTCACAGAAATTAATGGTAAAATTCAAAATTACTTCAACAGCGTTGAGGATTTGCTAAGTCAGGCTGGGAATATGTTTGCAATAAGACCACAATTGCTTTGACCATTGTCAGAGGAATGTATGTTATCTAACACTGGCAGTTTTCTGCCTTCAGAACACTCATTTAGAGAAGCCACTAGCAAATCATGGTACTTTGTCAGCTCGTCATGTTTTCACTGTCTTTAATTCCGTTGTAAAATTTTGTCTGTTGAATGAGCCTTGATGCAACTGGCTAGAATCAATATGAAACTCTACTACTCAGTTATAAACTTATCTCTCATATTATCAAGGTCCCTTTTTTGAGGTCTGCTCTAACCTTTTACGGTTTCATTTGCCTTAAATGATATTGTAAACAGGCAGTAATGTAAAATAAATTTTATTCAAGATATGGTCAATGAAGAGGTGGAAAAATCAGTACATATTGCATTGGAGATTCTTCTATTTGAGTGTTCTCTGCCTTAACCAGAAGATTTTTCTGAACTGATTTAACAGAAATCTGTCTCCTGTAATATGATCTACTTTTTCACTTTTTACAAATTTAATGATTTTAAAATCACATCCCCCACTGTTAGTTGCTCAAGAATCAGATAGAAATCATGATTAAACAGTTCATACATACGTTGAAACACAAGACATTTTTCAGAGATAAGTCTTGAAAATGAGTCAAAACTGCTCTGAATAATAGGACACTTTTTCTTTCTGTGCAGTAGAATAACAAAGAATTGACTACTATTTGGAAGGGCAATTTTACCAGCTGGACTTTTGGAAAATGGGAGTATGGTTCTCACATTTGCAGAAATTTTGGCCTGTCTGATACAAGGACAAAAGACAAACATTAAAAAACCCCCGTGTTTCATTTCCCACTGGAATGTGCGTCATGAATCTTAATATTACTGCTGAGGGGTCTCCACCAGCCTGTAAACATCCTACAACTTAAGCTCAGAATTGCTCTATTGCACTGCAATAAAACTAGATAGAAGGTAGATTTAGTAAACTCTGGTATACTTTTCTAACAATACAGAAAAGTCTGAAAAAAACCCTCACAAGAATATTTTGCCTTGACGTATATGTATTTTCTTAAATAGGAGAGATGTAAATGTTTTCACAAGGAAGAAACACAAAGAGGTGTTCTATTTACCAAATAAAGGTAAAAACCAATGGCAGCTCTTTAAGTGTTGCTCTACTGATACTTTTGTTTGTGTAAATAACAAGTTTTCTAGTATAAGCAATGATTTTATTATCTAGTCAGAAATATGCAGCAGCCGGTGTCATATTGGAATGCTCTGATACATGAAGATATGTCTTTTATACACACAACTTATATAATATGTAAAGTATATGAAACACATACACATGAACATAAAAGATCATTTTCTTGAAAGTGTAACATAACCGTGTCATTGTTATCCACTGATAGATTCTGCATTTTCTTATCAAGAGTATAAATTTGAAGAGGTCCATTACTTCATACAGTAATAGAGCTGATCTAGTTTTAGTTTAACCAAGAGCAGGCTCCTGTCCATTCTTCCTGATTTCCTTTCATAATCAGTTTCAGAGTATTACTGTTCTAATGTTACATACACCTCACTGGTTACCAGGCCACAACCTGACCTTAAATTTGTATGAAAAATTAAGTGGAAGGCAGACGATTGAGCTGTGGTTTCTTTCAGTTTCATATCATTGCCCTTGCATCTGGCGGGGAGGAAAAAAAAAAGGAAAAAAAAAAAAAAAGCAGCTGTCTGATACCATAATGTCACTTTTAAGTTTTACACTGCAAAAGCACTAAGCGGGGCTTACTCAGAGTCATTTTTCAGCCAATTCTTCTTCCTGGAAATGTGATGATGTGAAGACAGACAGAGCTGAGGGAAGAAACAGTCCAAAAGCCATCTCCCTCACTCTATTATTACGAATCACCCCTGTTATAGAAGGAAAACTACACATACTCAGCATGCTTCAAAGAAGGAAAATGATGTGGGCAAAGCCATGAAGTTAAATTAAACAGATCTGATCTACACAACCAATTTCATGGCTGCATATTTTTCTGTTTAATTAAAAAATAGCTTGAGATGGTTCTTACAGTATGTGACATCAAGTTAATATAGGAAATCAGAAAGTACTAAAGTAGCACATCTGTCCAAAAGAACTCCATAGCTGGGGTTTGGTTGATCAAGTTAATTAAATTAAGAATTTTTTGTAGGACTAAGGTAAAGCTAGCTTATAAATACCAAGCACTTTGAATTAAAGTTTGTACAATATTTAAAATATTTCAAATATTACAATATTTTAAACCCATTGTCTTAAAACCCATTAATTTAGGATTTTAAAACATTTGTGTACCAGTAAGTATATTTTAAGGTTAGATAGATACTCGTACTGGCATGTGTAGGTTCCAGAATCAGACAATATTAGACTTTAAAAATGAGACTTCTCAATTCTCAGTTCATATTTTTCTTTGTCTTTTGTAATGAGCAAATTTTACACATCAGAAATGAATGCAGCAAACTTATTAAATAACACATTTCCTCTAAGCCTTCAGCGAGGTGGATGATCTGTCAAACAAGTCATGTGATAGTTAGAAAAATGTGGATAATTAACAGCGAACAAAATATTCACTGCTGCATTGCTGATGCATTAAAAATTCCTTTGAAATTTGTGGAGAAGCATGGCAGGAGACTACCTATTTCAGCCCAAAGTCACGTTCCAAGAGTAATAGAAATGTTCTCCTATGACCATTTAGAGAATTAGTAGCAAAACTACAGCAAAGCGATAGAGATTTAGAAAGTTGACAATAGATATGGGAACATGATGTACGTAGAAAACTTAATCAGAAAAAACAGGAATGGATTTTCCATTCCATTATCACCTTTGAGAGAAGGTGTCTCTCTTGCTCCTTTCTTGGGCACAGACTGCAGGCTACAGTAGAAAAAAAACCAAGAATTATTTCCTTTATATACATACACATCACCAAAAAGTATTGCGGCCTCCTGAAAGAAGGTGTGTTGCTGGCTGTGGACACTTAGCTGATTTCCATACCTGAGTTAATAATATTAAGCACCACACTATTTAATGGACAAAAACCAGAACTTGTAAGGCATGATTTGCCTGACCTATTTAAGACTACACCTGTACTTTATGATGGAATGAATTTGGCCTAACTTTTCCTGCCTGTCTTCACTGATTTTCATACTGAAATAGTTCTCAATCAGATGAATCAAGTTCCTAGAGAAACGGCTTAATATAACTTTTAAGGAGACAGCAGATAGTATGTCAGCAGCTCTTTTCATGTTGTTGTTATTAGCATCTCTGCCCAAATTATAGTGTTGCACTGGAAAATTTGAAGAAAAAATGCTTTTCCAAGGTTTATTCTCCATGGTTTTCTACCATTCCAATAAATTAACTTCAGTGAGGTCTTCTAAGTCTTCAGAGGGTGATAAAGCAATTAGGTCCATTTATTTCTGCTGACTGCTCTCCAACTTCTAAGAACTTTGGACAAAAGATATTTTTGTTAAAATGTCAGCACTCTTTCCTTTCAACTCTGATGCAAGACTTCACAATACACTTTTCTGTTCTTTCTTTCCTCACCCCCTCAAGCAAAATTAGGATACATCTACCCAACAGTTGACTAGTTAGTTTTGAAAGAACTGGGTTGGGAAGATAAGCTGTGAGTTAACAGAGTTGTAAAGATACACAACTGTTTGCATATGGTTTCTATACAGTATATAAAGCACCACTACTGAGGACAAGCCAACATTAACATGATCCCAACAGCCAGCCTCAGGTTGCTGTCTAGGTCAAGTGCAATTATTACTGTAGCTCCAATGTGACACAAATCTATTGAAGGATTTACTGTCTCTGGTTGTGCTACAAGTCTCCAGGCCTTTCCTAGTAACATTGTAACTAGGATTTTTTTCTCCTTAGCTATTATCTAGTTCATTGACTTCCAAAGCATTGCTGACCTTCACACTTCCTCACATATCAGCTTGTATATTTAACCGATCTGACTGAAAACATTATTAATGCTGTGCTCTACAGATTCATGGGCCAGCACTGACCGTGACCTCAGTGATCACCCATAGTCAGATCACAGTGTAGAATCAGTGATTTGCCTCTTTTTGTTCTCTTGTTTGTTCAAGGCAACAAGCATTGTCCTATGACCTACTTTAGTTTGTAATACAAAAATAATTAAGATGACTCAAAGTGAAAACACTAAAGCAACAAAACTTCTTGTTTCAATAAACATCCACATTCCTTTCCAATGTATGTGTTACTGAAATGTGAAGAATAGAAAAGTAGATAAAATGTGGCTTTGATTAAAACCAATATTTGTTGGTTTTTTATAGCTTGGTTATGAAAAACCTACATAATCAATAAGTTCCAGAGCAATGGTTAGTTATTAAATTCATTCAGATGAAAAAAAAAAAAACACCCTGGGAATATTAATCATGAGTGGGCAAGAAATCCTATTTAATTGCTAGAAAACCAATTTTTAACATTATGGATTTGGTTTGTGTTAGTGTTCTTGCTAATGAGAGATTCAAATTAATTTCAGCTGATGCCAGGAAAAGAACATGTTCAGCATTGTTGGGTCATACATATGTGAGGAATACCATTGCTGTTTTATTAGACTGTGAAATTACTACTCACAGAATAATAAAAAATATTTTATGGAAAGGGTCTTTATGCAATTTCTAGCTATAAATGATAGATATGTTTTGTACTCTACGCAGTAATATTTGCTCTAAATGCATACCATATAACACTTCAATTTGAAATGAGGGAATAGTCTACTCAAACTCAAAACCATATGCCATGGCTAATGCCCTGTGGAATTTGCAAGCAGACTTTTAGTATAATTATTCCTACTTAACAGTATTATAGAGGAGAATGCAGCAATGGATGACAGGATTTGAAGTACTGTAATCTAATTTAGACATAGAATTCAAATTATTGATTATTTTTTGTTCTAATGAGAAAGTAAATGTTCAGAGGAGAGAGAGATTTTAATTACTTCTATTTATCTAACTATTTCTCAAGAAAGAGTCACAATATTGGGTCATTAAAAAAAAGAAAAAAAGTAGAAATAATTTAGTTTTACCTGGGGGAATAAACCTATGGAAACAAAATTTAAAGAAGATTTTATTCTCCTCAGTAAACTCAATATCCTGTACTACAAAGAAAATTGAGTAAGTTTTTGGTAATTACAAAATGCAAAATTTTGTATTTATGGTAGCATAAAGGAAAGAATTAAGTGTTGTATAAATATATTTTAATGTTCAGGACATACAAATTGCTAAAGTTACAATATTATTTCTAAAATTTTACTGAGGAGATATGGAAAGCCACAAAATAATATTTTAACATTTTTTTAGTTTCAATGAAAATAAAATTTGATAACACATACATACTTAATGAATGACCACTTGCATTGCAAAACCACTAATTAGCTTTATTACACTCAGGGACAGGATAAGAGAACTTGCTCTAGCAACATTTCTTAATTTATGCAAAGCACTATATCTTCAGAGCTCATAGCAAAGCTGATTTAAAATTTTTATAAAAAATTTTATACAATTTCAAATAAGATTATATTGATTAAATCAAGCTCACAGAAATGTTCATGTCCTCCTGCTCTATTTATTAAAATTTTTACTTCAAGTCATTGCTTTCCTTCATTTAATTAGTCATTGTTAGAACACCCCACTGCTGAAGTACAGAGGCATAGATACTAAAAATGGTAAATGTGATAATGTCAAGCATCTACTGGTGTTTTGTCATCTGGGTCTGCTCTCTGAAAGGTTAGATGACCATATATATATAAATATATACACATATATATGTAAAAAAGCTGAAAAAATCCATCATAAACCAGTCTGTGTTCATCTTTCTGTGACCTGAATTATATCAATGGGAAATTTTTGTGAACAGAAGGTTGTGTCAAGATATATTAAAAAAAAAAGACAGGTGAAAACACCAATGTCCATCTCAATGGAAAGTGTCTTATTTTCAATTTGGTGACAAAATACGACATGTAAATTAAGTGTGTAGTTTTGAAATTAATCTACTCATTTTCTTCCCTAGCATTTACTTAATAGCATCTGAAACATTTTGGTTTCTGAATACCATTCTGTTATTATTAGGGCTAATTTTGGGTTTTAATTTAGATTAAGCAATAGTTCCTTACTAGTAGTTCCAAGCTTTTCTTGAAAAAACACAATCCACATCCAGAAATTCCTTTAAAAGACCTTTGTTACTATCCAGAAACACTGAGGGGCAAACCCTAAATAATTCATGCAATTCTTAAGATTAAATAGCAAAAAAACCAAACATTGTTTAGTGGTTGAAGGAAAATAGGTGTAAGAATATCCTATAAACCAAGCCAGGTAACAACACAGCAAAAAAGAGAACTGTGAAAGTTCAAGATTCACTTTAAAAAGAATTTCATAAATTTAATTATTTCCCTGACCCTGTGGACCTGCTGTCATCTTACATGGAACACCTTTCCCCTACAATTCCATTTGGTAACAGGATTTGAGATCCATTCAGTCACTAAATAGCTCACTTTTTCTCTTATTCTTTTTTTTGTTTTTTCCTTTTCTCCCAAAAAACATAGGTAGAAGGGTCTCTCTCTCCTTCTGGATTTTTTTCTGCAGACTTCTTTTCCTGGAAAGCCACTTCTGAAAGTTAAACCAAAACAAAAGTTGTGTGGGTGTCTGTAGTTTGTTAAAATTTGGTTAGAAAAAATTTTAGTGATCTATTCAGACTTAAATTTGAGGCCTAGCTTAATGGACTGAAATGTTTCTTTAAAAACATTTATTTAAAACATTAATTAAAAAAATGCTTCCTTCCCACCAGATTAAACCATATATCTGAACAGTCTGGATATCCCGCGG
This sequence comes from Orthonyx spaldingii, assembly GCA_013397795.1. Classification (NCBI taxonomy): domain Eukaryota; kingdom Metazoa; phylum Chordata; class Aves; order Passeriformes; family Orthonychidae; genus Orthonyx; species Orthonyx spaldingii. The sequence continues at coordinate 196,534 of VZTJ01006639.1, forward strand.
AGCTATTTGTGTGCTAGTTAAAGGTGACTGACAGGACTACCCAGTGTGTCAATGTGTGTCCTGTTTTGGTTTATCAGATAACTGGTGAAATGTAACACTGATGGTGTCAGATTCCTATTTACAGTATTGTTAGATAAACAAAAACTGCATAGGATTGTTTGGGATTTTTCACTCATTTAAATTCTTAATTTGTCCTTTCGTGTAATGTCCCTGCTTCTAATTAACAGCATTTAAGAGGGGCTTAACTTCCTTTTTGCCTTTACCAAATAAACCATGTCCAGTTTTACACGCAAGAAGAGATTTCTAGACTTATTACGATTTATGCCATAGAAACACACAAATAAAAACATACTATGATATTTTTTCCTTTCTTCAAAGGTTAGGTTGGCCACCTCAATAGAAATAATTTGTATATTAAAACAATTTTATACTGTGTAGAATGAAGATTATACTGTATGGAAAAATGTTTTTGGTAGCACAGAATAATTCAAAGGCTTCTTCTCAATAACTCAAATAGCTATACTGACTGAAAATTCCAGCATGTGTTGGGAATTCTCAGTTTTGACTCTACAAAACTAGGAGGGTTTATAAATTAGTTCATTTTACTAATGAAATTAGTTCACCTTACTTTAGATGAAAGCAAGACAAGTAACCCCAAGAAACCTGACCTTAGATTAGCTACTCCGGATATCCAGCCTTAGTAGATAATAAGAAATGTGAAGTCCCACAGAACTTCCATCTCAGGAATGTCTTTCCATGCTCTTATTATTTAGGCAACAGCTTGTGACATGTTCTTCATTATTTATCATTTACGATGTCATTATTAAAATGTAATATTTAGTATTTTATATGTCCAAGATAGTACTAAACCTGTACTTCTGTCAGAATAAGCAATTAATCTCCAAATTTACTCATATATAAAATTCTTTTTCAACAGATCACTAAAGTTTACAGAGGAGTAAGATTCAAGATTACTGAAATTTACTGATGTTGTCAGACTTCTCTCCTTTGTAGCTTTGTCAGTTCCTCAATTTCCATCAATTATTCTACACTAAAAATACAATGAAAAGCCTTAGTTATTACAGAAATAAAATCTGACAGATATAATATCTTCTACTATGAATTACTGAAAATTTACTTCTATGAAATCTAAATAGGATAAATAAACTATTAACAATTTAATACTTCAAATTATATTTACCCAACAATAACACAATATATAGAAGTTATAGAAAGGTTAAGTGCTTTCTTCTCAAATCAACAATCTAGTGACCTTAAGAATAATTCAACAATTTCCATTCTTTTGCATTATTTTCTCCTGAAATCTGAGTCTGAATACAATTAAAGTATGACTCTAGAATGTAATACAGAGTGACATGATTTGAAAAGCAATCCCTTTGTATTGTAAATAGTGCAATGGTTAACATGCTGAGGAATGAAATAAATAAAGAGGACTACTGCTGACCCATTGCAGACAGACAGGGTGGAGTTAGGATTAGTTTTCCCAAGACCTTACTAAAGTCACAGTTACATTTTTCTTACAAGTTAAGCCATTGACTGACATTCATGGGGAATTTCATGTGCTCCAAAGCTGTGGTGAGGTGTTCCCTCTCCTTTTGTGATGTAGGAGCAACAACAAGTATGCCTTAATTAAAGCATGTAGAAGCCTCACAGTGACCATCTTAGAGGACTCAGTTCAAAGTACTTGAGTAATACCTGGTACATGAACTACACCAATCTTGCATGACAGAGACTGTGCCTTGGCTAACTGGTTGTGTTTCTTCACTTTGCAAGTTTTCTCACTTTTGAAAAGTCTATTTCCTAAAGCAATAAAGGGAATCTTTTAATATACTTGGGAGAAGTATCAGCTTAAGTTAGATGCACTTATACCATTAATGAGCTATTTTATTTTTATCTTATTTGCATGACCATCTAATGTGAGTAACTGGGTCATCATTGTCAGGCAGGCAAACTCCATGCAGCCACTCGCTCACTTGCCCCATAGTGGAATGGAAGAGAGAATTGGAAGGGCAGTAGGAGAAAATTCTCCAGTTGACATAATGGTGGTTTAATAGACAAAGCAAAAGCTGCATCCACAAGTAAAACAAAATAAGGAATTCACCCACCACCTTCATCAACATGGAGATGTTCAGCCACCTCCAGTAAAACAAGGTTCCATCACACCTAATGGTTTCTTGGGAAGACAAATGCAATAATTCTTTCATTCCCTCCTCTTTCTCCCAGCTTTTATTGCTAGGCACAATATCATGTGAGATTGAATATCCTATGGTCAGCTGTCTTGGCTGTGTATCCTCCCAACCCCTTGTGCACCCCCAGCCTCCTTGCTGGAGGAAAGTGAGGGGCAGAAAAGGCTTGTGCAACCATTGCTCAGCACTACCTGAAGCAGTGGTGTTTTGTCAACTGTGTTTGCAGAAAATCTAGGGCTTAACATTAAATGTGCTGCTGTGAAATAATTAATTCTCTCCCAGACATAACTGCTACAATAACAAAATGGCATCATGGGAGATAGTTCTCTGGGCAAAAGAACTAAGAATCCTTGCAAAGTTAGGATAAAAACCAGAAAAACTTCCAGAGGTCTGTGAAGAATTCTCCAAAATACTTCAAAACTAAGCTTTAATCCGCATCAGGCAGAACCAGATCCAGGGTACCAAAAAGTGACGACAACATAAGTTAATATGCTCCTCATGCAACATAAATTATGTAACAAAATCCAAAGATTAAAGTATTCTCTGCTGTCCTCTATTAAATTATAGCAACTTGGGAAGAAAAAAACAAATAAAACATGACTTCAAAAAGAAGTTGATGTCCAAGAGAGGAAGAAACAATTTTCTAAATATGTAGGAAGGAAATTTTGGGCACATTGTCAGTCATACTATTTACTCACCTACCAGCATATCCCTTCACATGGTACAGTTTTGATCTATTTTAGTTTCTCTTTCTTTGTAAGAGTTATCTAAATAAACTGCAAACTGATTAGCTGAGGGATAAGAGGTACTCAAAAGTGTTGATACCTTTTTGAATTGTCTAAGGCAGAGTGGAGGAGAAATTTTCAGAAGTGAGAATTATGTCCACATTATTAATGCAGTCAATATTTATGTGGATTAACTGAGCAGGAAGAAAGGAAGAATAAAGCATGTTCTCTTATAAATCAGAAAACACTGAAATTTCCATGAGAAAGTATGAGTGAAATTGAGTCTCTCATGTTCTGGAAATGCTGCACTGGCTGAGATGAACAATGGTGGTGACATAAGAACATGTAATTAATTTTTTTTATTTTCTGAAAACTCCAATTCCTGATTTGTGGATTAAGTTTCAAAATTTTATTTTCTAAGCTCTAGTTCTTTGAGATTTCCTGTAATACCAAATGAAATTATAAAAGGAACAGCACAGAAAGGCTGTAAGAGCTATACTAAATAGAAGCATCTCTATATAAGTTTGAAGTCACGTCTGCAGAATAGTTGTTTACCTTGTGATACTTTTGGTGAGACAAATATTACACAAGTCTAGGAATCTGAGTGACTGTAAAGCCTGAAAACAGGACCAATTACTGGTGAGACACTCTCCATAGCTTATAGTCGTAAAACTAAACTGGTATGCAGTGAAACTCATTACTTCATGCTTTGGAAAAAGCATAAGGTTTATAACAAAACTAGTCTGCTTTTATACTCAAGAAAAATTATATGTACAACAGGAAATGGTGAATTCAGTTAATAGTAACCATTTTCGTGTCATTTCCGTCTCAAGCTGCTAATCAGTTTCAATGTATGTCTTTCTATGCTCTGGGATCTGTCTATTTAATCCTCTCTACACATCAATAAAAATAGTTTAACTCTGTCAGAAAGTATGGACAATTTTACTTAGAAAAAATTATAATCCTCCTGATTTTATTTAGGTTCTAACAATCAACCAAGTTTCATATTAATTAACAACCTTAGAAGACAGAGGTTGGGGGAACTTTAGTTATTTAAGATACTTAATATCACATCTTTGCTACATATTCATGGAACAATACTAACATAAGGACCAGATGATCCTTAGTGCTCATGTAAATTTTAATTGACTGAGGATCCTCTCACTTTGGAATCATGTATTGTTTATAGTGAGTTCATAGCATATCAGCTCCAGGATTCCAAGACCTGAAGGAACAATGGTTACTCCAGGTTTACAGACAAGCTAGATTTAAGACTGATGAGATCCTGTTCTTTCAGGGAAGTTGCACAGGTTTGCCCACTGACTTCAATGAGCAGAAGAGCAAGATCAGGCTTAAGATTTCCTTTCACTTTTAACTGTTAATTTGCCATATCAAACAGATTACATATATGGATATGAGACTAAGTAGCAGTGAACCCTTTGAAGCACACACGATGATTGTTAATAGGTTAAAGGCTCCCCACTTCTGTCTTCTAGCCACTAAATTCTGCAATTACAAAAAGGGTCTTGATCTCTGGAAACCATGCCTTGTTAAATTTCCTTAGCATACAAGATGGTACTGTGTAGCATTACATGTGGTTACTGTTAGCCACATCCCTGCTGTAAGTTACCATAGTGTAGCTAAGGTAATCAGATGTGACAAATGACAGCATGGCAAGCCATTCTGTGCAGTTCCCTTTGGAATATAAATACTGTCTAAGAAGAGGTTTATGCTGCTTTTCACTATCCATTTGCTCATGGATGTAGTGAGCAATAACTAACTTGAATTTGAGCTGCACTGATCTACAAAAAAGCAAGGGAAGATCCTAGGGAACTGCAAGGAATCTGTTAGGGACAAATGGCAAAACAAGGCAGACTGAGATGTTACAGAATGCATATACATCTTGGGTCATTTATTTGGATACAATTACTTCAACATAAATTTTAAACCCTTTTTTTTTTTTTTTTTTAAATCAAACCCTATTTTTTCATGTAGGTCCATGAAACTCTAGATTATGGTGGCAGTTGCCCATGAGGTAAGATTTCGCTGTTGGGCATGTGTAAAGCCAACAGCAATAAAATGATTCTATTGCTTTGCAGTTTTGACCTTCAAAAATAAGATTGCCAAAATAGGAAATTGCAAATCTCTTACATTTTTTTCCATCACAGACACACTGTGGGCTTTTTTGTTCCAATTTATTGATGCTCTTAGATTTTATTTATTGCCTTTTAAATTACTGTTGCTCCAAATAGTTTTTGAATAAAAAGAGGAAGCTGGAGGAAATGATAATTTTCTTCTGTAAGAAAGGAAAATACAAATACTTCTTAATGATAGAAAGCTAAAAACATTTCAAAAGGCCTTTCACAGCTGTTTGGCTTCCCATAGATTATAGAACTATCAGAAATAGCTGCAGGCAAAATGACTTCAGTGATTATTGGGAGCATGGACAAAATGTTAAAAACCACACACAATTCAGTTATATTCTGGTGTTTAGATACAGCAATATAAAACAAGCCAAGTGGTAATTGTTTGGGAAATGTTTTTTTAACCTTGTTTTTAAAAGAAAAAAAAATGAAAACATTTTGCTAAATTTATTTTCTCACTTCTGTTGTACAAAGTAGGTTTGGATTTTATAAAAACATGTGATGGCAGAGATAAAACTTTATAGATAGATATGAATTTTCATTGAAGATCATAGTATTGAAACAGAATTTTTTAGAAAGAAATTGAGGTCAGATCAACTCCAACCAGAGAACGTGACTGTTCCACTCTGCCCAACCATTTGCCCGGTTACTGACCCTGGCCATTCACCCATCTTCCTCTCTCTCATCCCTCTTCCTACCAAGGTTGCCTTAATCTCATTCAGTTCTGTGAAGTCCTAGGCAGAAAAGTGCTGCTAAAACCACTAACCTTATTGACTGTGGAATCGAGACCAGACTAGGAGCACAAACCATTTTACATGGATCACTGAGAACTAGAACTGCATCTCTGACTCTGTCATCTTTGCACAAAACTGATGCACTATGTCCCACTTCATGATCCTTACACATTCACCATCTGAATACTGATCTGTTTCACCTATTGTCCCACAGGGTTAGAAAGATTTGTAGGCTCTAGCTAGTCTTACGTGTTCTCCTACCTATTTTTGGCTTTTTAGATACCTAAAAGCTATTGATTTTCTCAATTGCTAACATAGCTCTGAACAATAACAGCCTCATAGAGTGTTCTACTTTTTGCTTTTCTCAAGACTTTCTGGTTATGAACAATTTCCACTGGCTAGAGCATGTGTGAGTCTTCAGAATGTGAACAAAATATCACCATAAAGAGGATGGTGGGATGATTGAGGTGTGCATCTTCTGTGCTTGTGGATTTGCTAAAGTCAGTGCATCCTGTGCATCAAAGGGATTTGGAACTGCCTTACTGGGGATAGGCAGGAAATATTAAGCCATTCATAGTTGCAAGAGGATCTAGGCAGAGGAATGTGCCATTTTGCAAGGCAACAGATGGTAAATTCAACAATTTATTTTCTGTCTCCTGTTCTAAAAAGGAAAAGTTGTAGTCCTATTGTGATGCTGAATTTACTAAACATTCTACAGTCATCTTGAATATCTGAGTAGAATCTGTAAAGAAAGTAGTTTTTGTTTGTTGAATTAACTAAATTTTAGTAGACAAGATGGTTAATTTGGAATATGGGATGAAGAGCCCCAGACAACCTGGTTCTGCCTTATTCTTCTTTATTTTGATAGTTTCAAATATTAATTTCTGAAAATAATTTAATAATTGTTTTTTCACAGTTGCTAATAATCAGAAATTTACCTTCAAATATTTCATCAAGAAATTTATCACAGTTAGTGTCATAAGGGTTTTTTTTTTTACATTTTGGTTTAAAGTTTTAGAATTTGAATTAAAATCACAGCTAATTTTATCCCATGTTTAATTTAGTTGCATGAGAATTATTTTAAAATATCTCACCTGATGTCATTTACCAATCTTTGTGCACCAGGATAATCTCCATGAGATATGCATACTTTAAAAGTCACTGTGTGCTAGAAATCAAACAAATGTAGAAGGAAAAAAGGTGCATTTTAGTCAACAGCTAAGTTTCATAAAACATATATATAAGGCAATTTAGGTATCACATTGAAATGTATTTTCTAGACAATTATTTCCAGTCTGAGTAACCATATGGAAGCAGAAAACTATTTAAAAAATGAAAATAAGATGGTTTATATCACCTGCATGACTTGTTTTGTTCTCTGCCTTCAGGCTTCAAAACCCGCTTCCCATATTTTTTCCTTTCTTTAAAAATAATGTACATCAGCTTAATTTATCCCAGGTCCCAACAGAAGGATCAGATTTTAAGCATTTAATGTTGTGGTTTCAAATCCAATTTTACAGTGTTCATCGTTTCAGAAGTGGCAGAATCCAAAGTGAGCTTTAAAAAAAAAAAAAAAAAAAAAAGGAAGAAAAAGAAGCAAAAAAGATCAAGCTGTTTAGGGTGTGCACTTTTTCTTAAGGTAGAGTTTTACTATGAAGCTATAACCTGAAGAATATTTCTAAAGGTGTTAGTTAGGAGTATTTCTCATTTTAAGAACTGCTTCTTATTGAAAAGAAGCAAAGTTTTGAAGGACAGCCTTGTGTGTATATGCAATTTGTTCTGTAGTTCTTCTGGTGTGCCCTACTGAAATTAGAGCATAGGAGGATAGTGCTGCAGATTTTAAGGAAAAGAAATCCAAATTCACTTCAATACACAATTATTCCTTTGCTGGTGAATGTAAGAATGCAGAAGCCGGTGTAATATGATTCTTCCTCCTCAAGGGATTGTCTGAGCAATTTTGGCTTGACACTATTGTAGGATACAGGATCATCCCTTTTATGTGCTGCCTTTATGACCTGTGCCTGGGAACAACCTTTGCCGTCTGAGCCTATCTGCACACAAGTCCACTTTCTTGCTGGTCAAGTCTACCACCATTAGGGAATTACTCTCTGCATTTCCACTGTCTGTAGGGTACAAGCCCTATAGCAAAGATCCTAAACAAGGTAAAGAATACCATCAAGGACTCATTAGGCAAAAATTTGAAATGCTGCTTTCAGCAGGTAACATTTGCTTTGTAAATCTTTCCATGCTCCTCAGTGAGTAGCAAGTCCTATTCACAGGTTCAATTCTACTGACTTCAAAAGTGGATCTCTTACTGAAAATCAGTATTTGTCTACAGGACAGAGGACTGAAGTGAGCAATAACTGGGTTCTGTGTCCACACAGAACTTGTAATTGATACCAGATCAATTGATACCAGAAAGAAACTTGCTGAAAAAAACAAGTCCTGGTATAATGTCTTCACAAGAATAATAAATTACTCCCAAATACATGACTGTGACTGCCGAATATCTGCATGACTAACAGAAAATATATGCTAGTGTTGGATACCTTTCTTCCCTTCTCAGAAAATCCTGCTCTCCTTCCCTTGAGATATTTTCCTTCATGGAAATTTGTTGCAGATTATAACCCAAATATAAAGTTAATAAATGAGATGGGAATCGTGGATTTAAATTGGCAATGAAGATTTTCTTAAGGCACAAAGCTGTCTGTTGGAAGAATTTTGGGTTCAGTATCTTAACTGGGTATAAATCAGCAGTGGTGGTACCTCTGAGGCTTCAGGCATAACAGTGAAGCAGCACCTTCTTTGGAAACATTTTAAATTTCTTGAATTGACAGTCAGCTTCTCAGAGGCTGTGACAGAAGACTGCATGGATAACCTGATTTTGATGTTGGAAAGAAGGCAAAGATTTAATGGATACGGAAGGTGAAATACCTTCTTCCCCATGAATGGACTCCTACAGGTCAGGGTTCAGACACATTAGTGAGGTAATATGACAAAGCTTACACTGACACTACTTCTAGGGATGCTTGGATGATGTTTGTCATCTGGATGTCATAGACAGCCCTAGACAGACTTTATTTTAGAGTGGGTGGAGAAACATTATGTCATCCTTTACATCAAACTTTGACATAGCAATCCCTTCTAAAGCATTTTAAAACAAGCGAGAAAAAAGGACCTGTTTTTTTAACTGAATTGTAGCTTATTGTTTATATGCAGCTTCCCTGTATTGCCTTTTCTTTGCAAGGTATGTGGAATGTTAAAATTCTTTCCTTTTTAAACAAAGTGTAGCCAAAAATAGCCTGGACACCTGATACTGAAGCTGCTCTTGTGCTACCCATTTAAGTTATGTATCAAGTCTAAATTTAATCAAGGCCACATTTTATTTATATATTTCATGCATTAAACTCATTTAAACTTTTAGTCAGATTTCATTAGGGGAAATACTACCACACACATCATGCAGTAGTAAAGCTAATGTGCTTCAGGAATTTGAAAGGATTTAGAGATCAGAGGGTCTGATTTCAAAATTTCTTTTTCTTTTTCTGCTTAGTGCTTGGAGCAGGTCTGTATGCTGCACATAGTTTGTTTCCTAGGACACTAATACAGTCAGCATGGTCTGTACAAATGTGTAAACACAGACATTCTCTGTAATCAGTGCATTTGGTGTCTTAAGGCAAGATTATGTTTTTTTAGGAAATGCAATTTATGTTCAAGATTAAGTTTCTCCTCCAGACTGATAACGTCTTGAAGTTGAATGAGATCATAAATTTTATGTCGTGACTTCTTGTTCTCCATCTTAGATCTTCATTCTCTTTTTCAGTGTTTTAGAAAAGGGGAGCTGAAAGAAATGCATCTATAATGATTTGCCATCACAAAGATACTCTGCAAGGATTGATAATGTACAAATAAATTTTAAAAATATCTAACATTATGGACAACTTCGATAAATACCTCTCTTAATCAACTTTTCTGTTTCATTTTTATTTCATCCAAGATTAAAAAAAAATCCCAATCAACCACACAAAAAATCCCACACATAAGAAAATAATAACACAATCCTAACTGAATTTAACTGCTGTGGTTTGTCAGGTCTCTTTTGGTCAGACTCTCCCTGATGCTTTGTCACCCCACTGTCTACAAAGTTGAGCAAGCTTCATGTTGTATCTTTTATTATAACTTAGATAGGGATACCTATATACATATTTCTGATTCACAAGATAGCTTCATTTATCTTTGCTGAAAAAAAAAAGAAAACCAAAAGAGAAAATAAAGAAAAAAATGAAAAAGGTAAATAACACATACATGCACGCGCCTTTTTTCAGGCAAAGCAGTTGGACTTTATTTTAGTGTGGGTTTTTTCCCTTCTGGTGCAATTTCACCATAGTCCAGTCCTAAAGAATGGAATTCTGTTATTCTTGTATGCACTGAATCTTACAGTGCTGAAAAGCCAGTACATGGCAAAGTTTTAGTGACCCAGGGCATATTTGAACTTGTGATCTAGAGATGAAAGACTTCATATTCAATTCCCAGTCCCATGACTCATCCAGTTCCCCAGCATAATTTTGGTTTGGGAAAGAAGCTTTTGAATTATGAGTGTGCAAAGAGCTTTCTGACAGAACTGCAATTTAAAAACAGAATGGCCTGATTTACAGGCATGCTGAACCCTCAGGGTTCCACTGAGTTAAGACTATGCAACAGCCAGAAAAAAGACCTTAGCACCTGTCTTCAAAACACTCCACAAAAGGTAAATATATTGCTGTAGGATCTAGGGATGGTGATTCCAGAACCAGATACAAGGGCAGTCTTGGAAAGGAATGAGTGCTGTAACATCTTTCTTTCTCTCCTCAGCCTGCAAGGAAACCACTACAAAGGAAGCTTTTGAAGACTCTGGACATGTGGTGTGTCTTGAAGGACTAACGAGACTAGAAGCTCTGCTTTCTGACAGTAGAGACTACATCCTTGATCTCTAATCGTATCCCTTTTCTATGCCTTTCAAGGACAAAAACCCCAATTATTTCCCCTTTAACAGAATCTCTTATAGTGGAAATATATTTTCCCCAAGATCAAGTACTTCATTTCTCTGACAGAAAGTTTCTTTGCAACATGGAATCAGATAATGAGAGGTGTCTGTGTAAATCTAGTACTTCACAAAAGAAATTAAGCCTCCCCTCTTATGTGTGTTATATCTGTTCAGTTCTCAAGCCAAACATCTCAGTGTCCCCCACATCATGCAAGTCAGCTCACCGTCAGAGCCAGCAGGTTCTCCAAAGGGATGGTTTTAGGCATTCATATTCATACTTAGATCTACTTCATATTATTTAATGTACTGAAAACCTTACTACCTTAGCAGTATGAAACCAGTTTGTGAGAGCTATGTGCTGTAGTTAATGCAAAGCCCGTGCTTATGCACAGCCAACAAAAGCAATGTAATTGTTCTTGTAAGTCTTAGATAACCTCTTAGCAGTTGAACTCCCTTGTGACTACACAGTCATACCAACCATTATTCCTCACAGAAGCATTTTTGGAATGTGGTAGCTAAGTTAAAAATAATTTTCACAACAGTATTCAGGAGAGATGTTGCCAAGACAAAGAAATGATGAGATCAGAGATGGAGCAAAATAACTTGTTTGAGGGATCTCTGCTAACCAGAATCCTTATCAGTTCCTCACCTTTTTTGCATTTTAAGCACTTTAGGCACTGTTTGTTTTACTTTTATGTACCAAAAGTTTTCCTTGCTAAAATTAAAAATTACTCCTGGCTTGAGCTAAGTAAGATACGCTTCATTATAACATAGATCATGAGCAGAGGCATTGAAACTTCTACAGCAAGCTGCAGTGGAAATTCTTTGCTGGTGTTAGTGGTCTTTCCTGTTTCATGAAAATGGATGTTTAATTAAACTTTAATGTAGCCTAAGCAAGATGTATAATTCAGTCAATTAAAATTACAAACAGAAAATACAGCTATAGTAGTTACTAGAATTTTATGCAGTTGTGCCTCTCCCCTGCTGCCACTGAACGGCATAATATGATCACCAAATAGTTGGTCTTGTTAAACAAAAGACAGCAAAATTTCCTATGAAGGACTGGAAAGTACTCATGATATGAATATGAAATTAGTTCGATACAATTTTTCCATAGAAGACTGACTAAAGTACCTTGAAAATAGAAGGTTTTGAAAAATAAAAGAAGGATTTGGAAAATTCTCTGGCTAGTCTCAGCTGAAGAGGGATAAGAGGGATTACATCTATGGGTCAAATTACCAGGGGAAGTAGAAAGCAGGACTTTTTTGCCTTTTTTTTTTTGTTTTTCTTTGGCAGGAGATTCAGATTTCTACAGGGATTTTGTTCAGCCAGCAATTCCAATGACTGAAATTAGGTATGCTTCTTTTTCAGGTAGAACCCAAATATTGCTAGGTTTACAATAGTTTTAGACAAAACTATTATTCTTACCCGTGGTCATTGGAGGAGGAAGCAGCTATTTTTCAGTTTGATCTGTGTTCAAATTCTCTTACTACTAAAACTGGAAACCATAAAATGCCTTGGGCTGACACCTGTCATGTTTTTGCTTTCAATATAAATCCCAAAGAACATGAGTTTCTTGTGGATATGTATTTTATACAAAAGCAGTTTACACAACTTTAATGCACTTTTAATTTCAAAACCCAAGATATACGTATAATAAATAATTTTTAAAGCTGGAGTGTTCCTTTCCTCCACTGGGTGTCACCATAAGGCAACAACATTGGGCTTGGAAATCTCAGCAACAGGTTTATTGAACAGAGATTTTTTTATTAGTTCCAGAAGGATGAAATAGGATAATAATACTCGCTAATTAACCACCGAAAAATGCCCCACCGAGCCTTAAGGTCCTCAGAAAGATGCCTATATCCCAGTGAGTATCAGAACAGACCTGTAGAGGCTTACAAAGAAACCCCAACCAAAACAAACAAAAAAACCAAATAACCTGTTTCTAAGCAAGGATGTAAGTGGATTTTAAGATTCCTTACTGGTGGTCATGAAAGGAATTAAATAAAAGAACCACTCTGAAAGACTGAAGTTTTCATTGAAGTATTTTATTTGGGAACAGAGGATGGATTTCAATCATTGCTGGAACAGTTGCTATAGGGAAGAACATTTTACCTGCTTTCAAAGTCATAGTTAATCACAATTTCACCTACCTATAGAATTTCAACCTTTCCATTAAAACATATTCACTCAAAGTGAGAACCATCTGTCATGGAGCAAAAACTTATGTGAGTCCTAGGTGACTCATAGCCAGAATTTACAGCGTTACTCCCTTCACCTGGAACAGTTACAGCTGGATCTGATTGTCACCTAAACGGCCTGTGGCTATATTCCAGCAGAAAAAAAATATTTGAAAAGAAGACAGCCAAAACCCAAGGATTTTACTTTTTAAAGACTGTGTTTTTCACAAACTGTATACTTTAGGAAAAAATTTAAAATCAATTCCTGCCTCTCCACCATTCCTGAAGTATTTGCTTCATTTGTTTTTTTCTTATTCCTCTCTTCTGGTTTTTTTTTTTTTTCCCCCCCACACAATAATGCCTAATGTAATAATCAACAGTCTAGAACCAACACTAGTTGGTTCTATTAGTTAAATTTTTTGTTATTCTGGATGCCTATCAATAATTTCTCCAGTGTACGATATGAAAAAAAATTGAGAATTTTGGAAAACTTTCTCTAATTCAAATCCTGGCCAGACTTCAATTACAAAACACACAGACAAAAATTTTGTTGTCTGATTCTTTTCTGAGCAATTTTGATTAAATTAGGAAATTCAGAAAAAGAAAAAATAATGAAAACATAAGCCTGACCCTTCCATCCCACATTATCACAGCACTCGCCTTTTTCACTGTTTATATTGAAGGTTAATAAACTGTAAAAGATTAAGTCTATGAAACTAAAATGTGTTTGAACACTCCAGAAGTGTTCACATAGACTAACAGTACAGTTGACAATATTTATTTGCTAGTTCTCAACCTCTGAATGGAAATATAACACTTTCAGTGCAACTTTGTTTCCATCCATCAATCCTTTTTCTGTGGGGCCCAGGTAGCATGTGTTATTTCTAAGAACAGGAGTAAATATTTTGTAAAAGCTGTTGAATTTTCACCTTGATGTGACCAAACTAGACTTGATATAAAGAGGAAGGAAAAAAAAAAAGTAAAGGGAAAAGAAAAAAAAAAAAATAAAGAAGAAAAAGATTAAACTGGAAATGCTAATAATACCCAGTTGGTCAGGTTTCCTACCTGGAATATCTGAGACTGAATATCTGTTCTGAAATTGGTCCCCTTGCCTTCCAACCACCCAACAAAAACACCAGAGCCTGCTCTGTTGGGGTTATATATATTTTCTGGGCCTACATTCTGAGGCTTTCAGAAGCTGTTGTGGGTATCTGTCTTAGTGGATGGTCAAACAGAACTTCTGGTCTTGAGCATCAGTAACATGCAGAAAAGATTCCACCTTTCTGGTGAACTCTTCAGCTTTGGGCTGAGAATTTGTTCATTACTCATTTGCTGAAATTATGTAATTTATCTTATTCTAATTTAATTCTAAATTAGCTCTTTTTTCTTCTCTCTACCAATGAAGAGCAAGTGTTGCCACCTTGAGGTGATCCTTATAACTTCTTTGAAAGGATCCTAATCCTGCACTTGTACTTAACTAGTGGAAGGGTATCAGATTACTTTGCTAACAGAGTTTACAGCCAGGCTTGACCAAGATCAAGGAAAACACAATCAGCACAAACTGCACTTGAACAATTCCTCTGGAAATAACCCAGCTTGATTTTGGTTAGATTTGGGATCTGAATACTTTAGATTAAATGTACTGTTAGGGGTATAATCAACTAGACTTTCAGCTTAGAAGGCAGATCACTGCTAGAAATTTGTAAGCATTAGGACTTACAAAGCTACGGGTCTGGTGTTTCAGTTATACAAAAATCCAGTGACTTTAAAAATACCATGCAATCCATACTAATGACAAGGAAATGGGAACACAAAACTACAAATAACCCTAGACTAAAAAGGGGTTATGAGAATTTTCTTTAGGTTAATATGAAGCCTGAGCATGAATTTTGTGTAGATTATGCCAGAAGTCACGAAAAATAGATAAAATTTAGGCTGCTACAAAGGAACACATTGCCATTACCAGGCTACTTGTTCAAAGAATAAAATAAACCATTTCATTTTTCATTTTTTTCAGTTATTCTAATGTTTTTATCTCCAATGAAAATATGTATACTGCTACTTGAAAAAAAATAAAAGACAAATATGGGGTGCAAGTCATGTCTGAGTTTTTGTTAGACTTCAATGAGAACTCACTCTTCCGACTATGGGGATGGAAGCATTAAGGAAACTTCCTTGTCTGAGCATCCATGAGACTCTGCCAGTTCGTAAGAAGAACAAACAAGACTACTAAGCATTCTTGATATAACAGAAAACTCTAGCTTCACTAGTCAGCCGTTGAAGAATTTGTTTCATATACCACATATAAATTTGTTTGAAAACAAATATAGAAAAACCTACTGCTAGAGCTGAAACCTCTTAAGCTTCATAGTAGACAGTAAAGCTTAAGGTTTATTATTTCCTGCAAATTCCATTATGCCAAAATCAGAAGGCAGCATCATACATTGGGACAATATATTCTTTTTGGTAATAACCAGATGCACTTATCAGTAATTCTGTCTGATGCTAGGAGGTGGACAGAATTTATAGAATGATCAGACATTTCATGCTAGTGTAGTTGATGGGAATGTTTCTTGGGATTTCTGTGAAGATTTTTTGTGATTATCTGGCCTTTGTCCAAGTGCAGAACTGTTCCACAGGATTCTTGCCTTTGGCAAAGGCAACAGCTGTAGTTCTTCTCTCAAGGATGTGCTTCTGAACAGGAGAGAGGTGAAATTTCTTCTTCCTCATCTAGTTGATGAGAAAGTATGAACTTCAGGTGAAGACTTATGGCTCACTGCCCTACACAAAAGAAGTCTGTTTACATCTGACTTCTGGTTTCTCATCCTGTGGTCATCTGATGATAAGAGTCAAGTGAGTCCCCTCTGAAGATGCAAGATCAGTGTTGCTAAACTTTTGTAATCCTAGCTCCCTGGCTTTGGATAGTGATCTTTGCTTGACCATAGCTGGGTGGTATGATCTAGTCACAGAAAGTTTTCTGCTTCCTGATCATGTAACAATGATAAGGACGTTCAGACACAGGTGCCTGCTGTTTCACTGCTGCTTTTCACTTTCCTTTCTCTCCTTGTAAGCCATAATTCATTGCAGTCACACAGAGGACTATGTTATACAGTAATTTATTTGCTGAGCACTACTTGCAGCATTTTTGTTTCTACCTTCTGAAGTTTTCTCCTCTGTCTCATGAAAGCAGTTGTTTCCACCTTGTCCTGAGCATATATATCTTTTATCTTTTGCACCGTAACCTTTCACTGCTCTTCAAGGTTAACCATTTTACACAGACAGTGAATATTCTGATCAATAATCCTCGAAGAAAGATGGCTGTAATGCTTTAGAGCCAAGCAACCTCAAGGTTTTGTCTTCAGTGTAACAGCTGCCAAAATTTAGATGGTGTGGATAGCTAAGGAAATTAGTATCAGGTGTTTGGGGTCTTTTAACAGAATAATGTAGATGTGGCCTTCATAGGCCTGCCAAACCACATATCTTGCCAGCCAGTTCGCTTCATGTGAACCATGTCAAAAATACTTTCAGATAAAATGTAATGAAAACAATTGACCGTGATATAAAAGGCTCTAAGAGCGGTCATATCCCAAATATTTGTACCATGCTGTTAGGCTGAAAGCAAACTGGTCAAAGAATTTTCAATCAGAAAATGAAAACTTTGTTTAGCTAAAAATTTTTTGGTAGCTGTTTGCCACATGACTGGAAAGAGATAAAAGCACACTCAATGAGGGGTAACAGAACACCTTGTTCAACTATTCAGTCACTCCTCTTTTTCTCTAATGTTTTTGATTTAGCAAGATATTTATGTCCATGAGCCAGTGTTTTGCTGAACTGAAGCCTATAATCATAATGACAATACACTTCACAATTAAATGTTCTGCAAAACAAAGTAGTTTCATGTACTATCTGGACTCTGGTTCTGAGGGTATCTCCACAGTTTCTTCCCAAGATTATTACTTAGAAATATATTTACGATCACTGTCATGATGAGATCAAGAGGAAAATAATAACTATACATATACATGAACATAAACTCAAAGTGCTAAGAATCTAGATAGCTTTTATAGCTAAGTAAAAACTCAGCGCTCCTCTGATAAAACAAAAGTGCTCCTCATGCTTGGAAAACTATCCAGATTACTTTAGCTCTGAGCTACTGTCTGTAAAATCCATACTCCAATTTCAGGCCACTGTTTTTAAAGTAGGCACATAAATTTTGGGTAATAGAGGACCTGATCCCCTCCTAAGAGCAGAGCCTGCTGGCAGGGCCCTGGCAAACCATGCCCACCTGTGTGACCAGGTCTGTCACTGCGGGACTGGGCTCTGCTGGGCTGTGCTCGCCATCTAGCGAGCCACCAAGAGTGTGATCACACAGACTGTGGTCTAAAAAAATTATAAACGTTTTAAACATATCCAAGTAAATCCTCCCCTTTCTGCAGAAAAGGAAAGCTTGTTTATGGAAAGTTAGCCCCTATTTTTATTTCTGCCAATAAAAAGCTCCTAATGTCTTAAAGTTACTAAATGAAGTGATCAAATGACACAGATTTCCACAAAGGCTCGGCAGACTGCTATTATACATTTAGTCATGTACTATAAAAAGTAAAAGTACTTTTCCAAAGAGTAATAACATTCTCCTAAAGAGTCATCTTCTGAAGAGAACAAGAAGAGTGGATTTTCAGAAAAGTCACCACTGCTGTATCTGACCTGATCCAGTGACCTATTTACATGAAAGTAACTAGACAGATTAAAATAATGTCCTGTATGTTTAACATGATCATTGCTCTCTTTCACCATGGCAACGTAAGCTCAATTTTCCTGTGTAATGTGCTTTGCTGTACTAGGAACTATCTGTAAGATGGTATCTAAATCCATCTCTGTGCTTTTCCTCTCCTGTTACCTCTGTTGCTTTTATGACATTTCCCTTAGTAAGTTCTCTGAGTCTTTCTCTTACTCTTGTATTTATGCCATGTTCCATGTCACCATTATCACTCCTTGAAAATCTATACCAGTTAAAACAATATCCCCTTGGGAACTTTCTCAACAAGGAATCAATTATTTGAAACAAAGCAATGCCAATCAGCCTTGAGACTGCCCAACTGCAATTACTGTTACGCTCAGTATTATCTCTCAAAAAGCACGTATTACTTTCAAAAGTAGGCAGTCTTCTAAACATAAAAAGCCCCCCAAAACAAAATCAATCAACCACCCAAACAACGAAAAGCAAACAAACATACAAAACCAAACAGGGGAAAATGTAGCCTCAGATTCATTTTTTTCTTTTTTTTTTGTTTTCATTTGGGGTTTTGCTTGTTTGTTTCATTTTTTTGTATGAGAAATTACTTAGGGTAATCCCAAATCTTTTTAAAACACACACCTGTGATGAGCCTTGTTGTTGAAAGTGCTTCATTTGGAGCATTACAAATGAGAGGGGTTGATAGACAACATTTCATTATGTGAATCTAGGAGTACTTGACAAACAAACACAGCTTGATTGTCACAGATGCGGTATGCACATGACAGGATTTGGATGAATGCTTCCAATATAATTTTCAAGTTTCTGTATTAGTGCAAAAGATAAAACACAGTAGATTTTCCTAGTGGAGAGTTTAATTTAAAACAAATGAACTTGAGGAACCACATTTGTACTGAATTTCCTGTGCTTTGGAGGTACTCTTTCTACCGAAAACAGACTTTGCTCCTCTCAAGGATCTAACTATACCTTGACAGTCTTAGCTGGTCTGTGTGTCCAGGCACATGAAGGAACGAAGGACTATAACAGCAGCTCATCCCTTGACATTCGTGTTCTTATTATAGGCAAGCTCCCTACCATTTCTACACCTTTACAGAATTATCCTGATGCATGTGACATGCAACAAACAATGCAGCCTTTGGCCAGGAAGTTTTCATAGCTATATTGTTGATAAAATTACATTTCTAGCTTCTATCTATGCATATTTACCTCCAAACAATTAACTCATATTCACCATGGAATATAATCTGTATGTGGGTTATACAGAATTATTATATGTCTGAATTTTCCGTAAATAGATCCTTGCACACCTGTAAAAAATTTTGGCTATTTGTCTTTTTCTCTTAATATCTGAAGACATTTTTAGAGCCCTGGATGTATCAGATTTGCTTCAGCTGTGCTGTTTGATGGATGATATATAGTTTTTCAGGCATCTTTTAGTCACAAAAATGGAAGCCCCAAAGCAAAACTCCTCTGTAAAATAGAAAAATTACTAACCTTGTAAGTTGCTAAAAAAAAAAAAAAAATAAAAAATAATAAATATAAAAAAAAAAAAAAAAAAAAAAAAAAAAAAAAAAAAAAAAAAAAAAAGAAAGAAGAAAGTTTATACATAATTTGGAGCATCTTATTTTTGTTAGCATTTCTTTTGTGTCCTGGAAAGTGGGCTAGTAAATGTAATGTTGTCAGAGTTCTGTAAGAGTAATGGCTTCATAATACCAGGCCATATAGTTATAAGTAAAGGAAATTGGAGAATTGCTCTGTGAGGCCTGGACAAACAGCATGGTTTGGCTGCACTTTGATCCAATTTAGCAGCTCTAACTCTCAGAGAATCACACAGAGAGAGCTAAGAAAAAGTATTGTTGGACTTTCAATGTACTTTCACAAGACCTAAATGCATTCCCTCACACATTCTTCTAATGTGGCTAGGCATAGATTCACTGAAACTATGCAAGCTAACAACTATCCTCTTTTTTTTTTTTTAAGCTCTTCTGGTCATATTTTATGCTTACTAGGTCTCACTCCCATTAAAACTTTAAGGGCTTCTGGATGTTAGGATAACAATGTAAAAATGACATAGGATTGTCCTATTAAACCCAGATACAAATCTAAGAGAGATAGTAAACCAGAAAAGTTAATTAACATATTTAGAACAGTTTTCCAGAATGTAGAGTCTGAGATCAGATTCTCAATCCTGATCCTGATCATAGATGAAATCAATCTAAATCAATCAATAAAAAACTAAAGACTGCAATGAAAAGCCATTACTGTATCCTGGGCAATTTTAGTGTTGCTTGATTAATTTTTCTTTTAGTATTTCTTCCACAGTCTGATGGCGTCAATAAAATGAGATGAGATTACACTTTGCCCTTGATAAGACATGGATTTTACCATTGCAAAGTCAACATGTGCCCTCTCATATGACATTTTATGGAAGTTTTGTGTACACAGGAAGGATTTCAGTGCAGTAGGAGTGAGTCCCAGATGTATTTCAGAGGTCTATATTTCAGATTAGCTCTGAATTAGCCCTAGACCAGTAGACTATAAGATCATTAATAATTACAGCCTATTAGATGTGGTGTTAAAGGGTATCTAATTTAAGGTGGAAGGAATCTACTGATCACATTGAGAACACTTCAGGATGTGAGCCCAAGGCACAACAGGCAGCAAAATTCAGGAGATTCTCTATTGCAACAAAGTGATCTTAACAAGAATGCTACTATCCTCAGAAATATCCCAAGATATTCCAGTTAGTTCATATTGTGAGTGTGTGAAGAATGTGTACTGATTTGATAACTACTTGCAATGCCAAATACTGATGCTCTTATGCAGTGTTAGCCTTTGCTTAACTTCTTAGTAGAAGATTCTTGATTTCCGTGCTACAGTATGCAGAGGATGAACATAACATTCCCTAATGGATTTTGATGAATAGGACCTGAACAACAGAACTGTAATCCAAATTAGGGAAGAAATAAAATTCTGCAGCAAAGAGTGAATTCTGCAAGTGCTACTCAAACATTAAAGTTTTTTTAGGCATATTGTCACTGTTTACCTTCCAAAAATACATTCTAACTAGAATAGATTAATTACAACCCTTAATAAAATCTTCTGTGACAATCAGGTGCAGTAAACAGGACCTAAGAATCCTATTTGGAAGAATACTTTTTGAATCTACTCAATAATGTAAAAGTTTTTGATTTTATTTAAATTTGTGCAGAGTTTTAAATAGGAAAAAACCCTAGACCTCAATGAGATTTACATTTTAATTTTGAAAATGTTCTGTTCCCAGATTTCACTTTTTGTTTTGAAGCATGTGAATGGCACTTTTCTTTTTCCCCTTTTCAAAGGTATTTTGGTATCTTTTCCTTCAAACCCACCATGGCATCTCTACATTCTATCTTACAGCACATAAAACACTGCAGTTTAGAGTATCTGTATCAGATCAGCCTTTTTATCAGAGGATTAAATTCTTTAAAGGAAATGCAAAAGCAATCTATGCATTTTGCATCTGTTATTCAATTGGCAAAATGTATAAAAATGTTCCACCTGCTGCCTTGAAAACAGGATGCTTTTCCTCTGGTACACCCAGCAATGAGTTGAGGAAATATCATGTTGACAGAGCTTGAGGGAAGAAGTAAATGAGCATAGTTCTCAAATTCATCTTTGGCAGCAGAGTGAGCAGCTATAATCTAATGGCACCTTGTGTAAGTGCATTTACAAGATGTCATTTTTAAGGATCATTTTCCTGTTATAAAACACATATAGTAAGTAAGAATTTTAGGGGAAAAATAGTTTTATGCATAACCCTTATGGTTTCTCTGACAAAATAATTTTCCTTAGTTTTTCTCCTTTTGGAAACATATTTAAAACTCATACCTGTCATAAACAGTCTTTGTGAGAGGCACAGGATGGGAATACCTCCCTCATAAGTTCTTAGAATATAGCCCCTTCCAAAACCTGTAAAATGGAAAAATAACTTTTCTGTTTATTTTTTTTTTTAAATTTTTGTCCCTATACAAACAACACTCATTATAATTAATATTGAAAATTATAAAATACCCTGATACTAGAAAGTGTGTTAGTTCCTAGTCAGAGAGCACAAAATAGTCCTTGTCTTGGTCATCTTCTTTTTCATGGCAATTTGGAATGTGAATGAGAACAGAGTGCTGCATAAATGTACTTGTTATAAGCTTTGTTAGTTTTTCAGTATGAAAGTGGTGAAAATTAATTTAAAAACTATTTTCAGACATGAGAATTCTTATTAGAAATACTTTTAAAATATTGAAATTTGTACTAGTAACATTAATATACAGCTTTTTAAGATATGTGAGAGGATGTGGTAACACAATAATTTGTGGAGCCATGCCTTTACCTTGTCTTTGTCTAAGGCTGGGAATAGAAGTTACATTGATTAGCAAAATAATTCTGAGAGCTTTAACCTTGTTTTTGTTGCTAAGGTAACCATTTCCTTGGCATCAATGCATCCAGCAGGTCTGTCTTACTTTCCCGTGAGCCCTAACAGAGCCAGCATTGTGGAATGGCATTGGGGGGACAAAAAACCACAGAGATAAACAAGGAGGAAAAGATCAACAAAAGTAGCTGAAAGTTAATACAGGGGTATTGTCTAGTTGAATTGAATTAAGTCTTGTTTCTGTGTGGGTCAGTTAGGGAGCTCTGTGTACAGGTAAGTATTTAAGGCTCCAACAAGGCTACAGCTAAAAGCCAAAGAAGAACAGAAATCTCCACATCAGAAAGCCAGACGCCCCCTGCCCTGCGGGTCTCACCCACCCTCCCAAAAAACAAAGCAAACAAAAAAGAAACAAAGATGGAAAAGTGAAACCATATGGTCTGGATTCAACATCTGAAGGTAGACATGTTGAACTTCCACACTTCTATCAGTCTTAAAATGGTAACCTTATTTTGAGTAGAATAATTTCTTCTACTGCTCCCATCACATAATTTACCTGTTCCTATGTCAGATGGGGTATTCCATGAAAATGTAGTAATTACGTGTATTTATTATCATAAATCAATATTTTGTTGGTCTTTATGCAGATGTAATTTAATACTTACTTCATTTCTGCAGTGTATGTCACCAAACCAAGTAGGGAGAATGAGACAGATAAGTGACTCTGCTATCCACTCTTGCTGGCTGACTGTACAATGCCTCAGCTGTTTCCTTTTCCAGCACTTTTCCTTGCAGGTAACTTAAACTCTGCTAAAAATGAAGTGAGCGACAAACAGGATACACCAAACACCACATTTGGCAGGAAGCTGGGTGACACATGAAAGTCTGTCAAATAAGTTATGTTAGCAAACTGAAGGAAACCCCAAGTGGCAAAATGGTTGACTCTGAAATACAGTAGTGGTATACAATCTCTTAAAAAAAAGGAAAAATCTCTAAGACAGTTGTATGAATCTAGGCAAGAAAATAGCAAAAACATCATTGTCACCTTACATTCAGCCAACCATGTCTGAAGGTTGATAACAGTCTTGGTACACTTTCATGTTCAAAAGTCAGGCACACAAAACCCCTGCTATTACAGCTAGGAGTGTTTACAGTCCTAAACTGAAAGTTTCAAAATGATTGTTGGTATGGAAATGTGAAAATATTGAAGTGGGTACCTTCAGAAAGTGCAGTAAGGAGAGATATTCCCAATTCACTTACTCAATCTTTAACCTACTTCTGTACATAAAATATGCATATTGTTCTGTAAATGTCAAGGTTATTTCTCATGTTTATGAACACGTATTTGTAGACATGGACTCATTTACCTGGGGACTGTCCAGAGTTGCAAGAGTGAGGCTACTTCACAGGGAAACTGATCTGGGAGCTAAGGGTACCACCAGAACAGCAGGGCAGTAATTCCCATAATCAGAGCGCAGGGCAGCAAAGCTAGGCAGTGGAGGAAAGCAGTCCTATTGACACCTCATCAGACAGAGGAAAGGTAACCTCAGAGAAAGCTTCAAGGTCAGTTCAGGAAAGACAAATGTAAATTTAACAGGAGATGACAAGACTGGATTCAGTTACACCTGCAATGCACCTCAGCCCAGCCCAGCCCTGAGTGTTGATAGACCTTCTGGACCAAAGAGAACATGGAGTTCTGAGGTCCATGCAGGGAACTCAACATCTGGGTGCTTTTAGGGCCCTGACAGGGATTTACTGTAGAATGATTTGGAAAGTTTCTATTTATTCTACTAGCATAGGAGGATAAAAATCAGTGTCTTGGATATTATTGGAAAATACATCAGAGCTAACCATGATATATGACTTCATTGGAAGAGTTTAATTATACATAACCATCCTAGAGTAGGCTCACTAAAAACTTTGTGGTTTGCCTTCACAAAATGAAGATACAATGGAATTTTGGGAATTTCTGTTCCATATGTGAACATATGAGCAATAGCAAAGTCATCACTGTGACTTGAGGAGAGCAGAAGTCACAGAAACATGAAACATTCTGTCACAGACCTGTGTGCTCTACAGTAACACACCATGCAAAAATGAAGTCCATCCCATTTTAAAGGAAGGATGGATAAGTAAGGCTGGGAAAAATAATAAGTGTTCTTCAAAAGTCATAGTATAGAATAATTTCTAGAAACAGAATAATATATCTTGAAATATTATTACTGATTTAACTAGAACTTGGAGCACACAATAATTCAATTTTTTAATGAAATCATTCAACAAAATCAGGCACCTATTTAAACTGACACCACCCTTGGCACTATCAATGGAACAGAGCATGTTTCAATTGATGATAATGAGATCATGTACACTTAGTTTATCTTAAACACCCACATATCTACACTGAAATGCCTAAACCAAAATTCCCAGTTCTCAAGTCAAGTAAAGTTAAAACTCACTGCCGTATCTCAGTCTCCACATATTTTGGCCCTTTTTTTGGATAAGTTGTTTTTTTGTTTTCAGCAATGGAATGCAAAATAGACAGAAAATATAGTTTTAAATTTGCACTTTTGGCCAAATTTGGACTAAGGTTCAGTTTTGGCTCTTTACCAACAGCAATTTCCTATCTATAGCAACTTCCTGAAGAATGTACATATTTCTCTTCTCTTTCACTTGTGGGCTTTGTCCAAAGCAAACTTACATCATCCTTTTATATTCTATATTTATGTGAAGAAATAATGTGAGGATTTTGTCACACCTTGCATAAATTAATATATAGAGCAAAATTCTGGAGCTGTAGGATTTCTGTTGTGTTACTGTCTTACTCCTAAGTAAGCGAAATACCTTAACCTGAGAAAAATAATTTGTATGAAAGAAAGAGACCCCTAGTCACACAGGTCTCTAATGCTCATTTGTAGGGGATTATGAAAAACTCAGAGAATGCAGCTAAAAATTAGAGGCTCTATTTACAAAGAAAATCTACTTGTTTCCTATTTCTGAAATGTTATAATAGTTCAGATGAGAGTATTTCATTAAGTCTTCTGTTTATCAACAATCAGCCTTTATTTCTGATGTCTGGTGCACTTATTAGTACCAGTGTGCTGTGCAGTTTTTAAGTCATAGATAGACAATGTAGCACTTATTTTCAGAACAGAAATTTTTATACGAAAATTAAAAATGTGTAAGGCAGTGATTTCTTTACCTGTCACATAAGAATGGGAATAGGTTTAATGAAAAACAAAAGGCTTGCTGTCGAAGACATTTTAGGCTATTACTTCCAACACAAAAAGTCCTGGTATCTTTTTCATGCCACCAACTCTCAGTAATCCAAGCAGGTTTCAAGAGGCTCAGAACAGAGATCTTCTTTCATATGGATGGATTTACTTAGAAGATTTTGCTCTCTATTCCAAAGCACTTCTATAATCTTGGAAAGTCTTCAAGGTTTAGCTGAGGGACTCAGTTGAAGAAAATGAATTTTAAATCACAGATATGAAGAAAACCCCTCAAAACCCTAAACATTTGGTCTTTAATTCATAGTTCTGTTCAACTGTTTAAAATGTCACTGGAATCACATAGAATAAAATTGTGAAGTTCTGAATGAAAAAACAAAAGTATCATCACTTACATGCCCATTTTCACACCTTTCATTTCAAAATATAGGACAATCTGTCTTGGTAAATATATAGTACCTATGAAAGGAAAAGATTTTTGTTGGATTCTTTTCATACATATATTGAACATAATAATCTGCCTAGGTTAGATTAACTAGTTAGGAATTTGTCCTAATTTTACAGAGAAAATCTCAGACACGGAACTAAACAATAAGAAAATATTTTATGACCCCTGAAGCATTTTCCAGTTTTTGAGTACTCTGCTTTCTTGCTTTCCCTCACTCCTCTTTTAAAGTAGTTGAATAGGAAACACAGACAAAGGAAATACAAGTAAACCCCAAGTAATGGTCATAAGAAGTTTACAAAGTTGTGAATAATAATTTAATTTATAAAATTCAGAGTCTTTTGCTAATAATTTGTATATAGAAAAGATAATTTGTATATAGAAAAAAAATTTTAAATTACCTTCATAAAAAATCCTGAGTTTTTGAAAACAAATAGAACATTTTTGCAGCTGACAGCAGGAAACCTGAGAAATCAATTTTTATAGCTAAAATATTGGAGGCATGAATCTTTTTGAAACTGATATGTGTTTCTGAACATATATAACCCAAACCTCAAGTTACTGCAAGGGAGTTTCAGATGATGATGTGTTCCAAAACAAATCTTATAAAAAAAAAGAGCAATCTCTAGATAACTATCTTCTCATTCCTTCCTGCTGTTCATTGCTGCCCTGATGTGAGAAAGAATGGTGAACTAGTCATAATGGCCTCAAACTGAAGGAAAAGAAATCTGTTTCTTTCTGTTTGAGTTACCTCCTGGATTCTGCTTGATGAAAACCAGAGACATAAGCCTCAGAGTAGAGCAGAGATGCTGCCATCATTCATGGGATTACTCAGGGTATTTCCAAAAACCGCTGTTCTTATAGCTGGACATTGGATTGAACTTTGTTAATGGCTACAAAATGGTAGTTTAAGGGAGAATCTTACACTGTTTCTGAAGTGCCACTGCTGCAGAAGATGCTGAGCTATATGGGCCATAGCCTTGAGGTCTGTGACCCTCAGCTACAAACTCTTTGCTGGCTCATCAGAAGATGTGTAGTGAAATATGACTCAAAAATATTGAAAACTAAATCTGTAGCTACAGTTTTGTATGGGAAAAAAATTATGTTTCTATAACCTTCCTTTGTTCATGATTATCTCCTTGTTAGATCTCTTACCCATGGAAAAACAGAAAGAGAAAAACTCTACCATATGACTGCATGAAAAAAGAGTAATATGTCTTGAACTGACTGCTTGTTAAGTTCTTATTTGTCCGTGTTTTTATAGATTGCATTGAAGTGGCACTTTTCAAGGAGTAGTTACAGAGGCGGAAAGTTATTGCTCTCTTCTGACATGAATATATGTTGGGAAATTTTGCTTTGGGGAGAGGAGTGTTTGGTGGTGATGGCTTGACCACAACTACAGGAAGCTCAAAACTGAAGAAAGAGGGTGGGGAAAAAAAAAAAGAGAAGAAAGCAGCTAATTAAAAGCTGTGTGGTAACCACATCACTGAGTTATAAAACAGACAACGTGATGGGAAAACAGATTTGAACATATAGTGAGTTGCCCTTTGGCAACACGATGATCCTAGTGGGATGAAAAGTTAGTAATCTAAACTATACCTTACTATAAAAAATTATTGAGGCTTTAAATAAGCTGTTGTCTTAGTCATCAATTAAATAATAACCACTAAGTAAACTGGTTGACACTTTTGTCAAATAAGAATTTAATTATAAAACTTTAATCTTGGCAATGGCACTGGAAAAGACAGTTTAAACTGTGATCAGAAATGTGTATGTTGTTATCCTTCTCACATACTAATAAAACCTCTCTTAGGGAAGGAATTTCTTCTTCTTCCATAATTTGCACATTGGACCTTTTATCCATTTTTGTATGCACTTGAGAGAAATATAGCCAAAGCAGTTTTAATATTTGTATATTACCAAATTAGTATGAAGTCAAGTAAAATTCTAGAGGATTATTGGATTTGTAACAGGAGAGAAAATAAAGAACAATAGTAAATTTTTTTTATTATTATTCTTTGTGTCTTTCTATTTATATGTGGAAATACTTTTTTGGTCAAATTTCTCCGAACTTTAAAATAATCTTCATAGAAAAACTTTTCTTCTGTAGATTGTACAGAATAATAGAAATATCTCAGCCTTGATTTCCATTATCTTTCTTTTTTACCACATTTTTCTGTCATTTGTTATTTCTTTAAAATTTTTTTACAGTGAATTAGACTATATTATGTATTTATTCAATAAAATAACAGGCAACATACTGTTGTACATTGCAGTATATAAACAATATATAGGTGTCTAACATAATGTACTAATGTAGTGTATTATTTAAATTTTAATATTATATGACATAATTTCAATATTTTAAATTTTATTTTCATTACTTATTGTTTTTAGTGCTAAATAAACAAATAAAATTATTAGAAAGGCAAAAATTCAAAATTATGGTGCTTTCTCTTGAAAGATATTCTGCCAAGGGTAGTAAAGTCTGGCTGTGTCAAAGTTCCAGGATTTCTATGATACTACAGTACTGAGTGATTCATTCATGTTTGTAGATCAACATCCAAATCAAAGAAAACATTTCTACTGGAGAAAGACGTCAATGCAAGAGCTGGCTTCAAATCAAGTGCAGACTTTGTCTGTAGCAGAGATTCTCACCTGTCTGTCTCAGTCTTTTCGCATGGATACAACATTTCTACTGTCTAAAATAGAGGGAAATTTCTCACTTTAAATAAGGGAGATGTAGGGAGGTAACTTCCAGAACCAAGGGAGAGCCACAGCCTCTGCTGTCAAAGTTTCTGTCTGAGTTTAACCTGTGTCTAAGAGACCTGTGCAACAGAAGATGGACCTGAAGACCAGGCTGTATGTGCAGCACTGCAGGGCACAGCCCTGCCTTCCTTGGCTCTCCTCTAGATCCCTCACTCCTCTGCAGTCAGAAACTGCAGCAGGTCCCATGGCACAGTGTGGCAATATCCCTGTTGGCTTTAAATCAGGCCCAGAAACTATGTAGGTTTCTCAGCTTTGCAGAGCTTTGAAGCATGGATGCCATTATTCCCACAAAATGAAGCGAACTCTGATTTTTCAGCAGTCATCATGGCCAGAAATAATTTTACTTATTTAACGCCTCTTAGACATTCCTGACTGAGGAGCTTGTGATTCAGAAAGAAAAGCTAGGAAAATAGCTTGAGGTAAAAATACTACGAGGATATTCAATTTATTCTTGTCATTCAAAAATCCTTCTCAAAAAATCTTTCCATTTGACCAAGCTTCATTGAACAGTCTTGGACGAAGAAGTAGTACAAGGACAGCAATTTTCCCTTTTTAAAAAATGTTTATACTTAAAACATTCACCCAGCACCCAAGAAACAACATTCTGTTCACTCTTCAGTTTATGGAGTAAGTCTGCATATTTCTTTTCTTGAGCAAACTCCCTAGCTACCACAGTGAAAAAATGTTCTGGCCTCTACTGTTAGTTATGTCTCATTTAGTTTAAGTACAGAATAAGGACTGGAATCTGTAGGCTTTATTAAACTTGGTAAATGAACAGTTTATTTTAAAATTCCCAGGCAAGAGAATTTTTACTTATTTAGTCCACAATTATTTCTTGTGATTAAAGTGTAACCACTTTTGGGACAAGTCAGGATTGTTCTATTTCTGTAGTCAGTATCTCAGAATAAGTTCAGGGTCTTTATATGACAAAAGATACAGTTCAAAATTTTATCAAGCAGCAGAGGTGAAATTTCTCCAAAAGTTTTGCCTTTTTTTCCTTCTCTCTTCTCCTCTTATATCCAATTGTTAAGCTGGAAAATTGAGTTCAATGGCTGAAAAAAAGAAATCAGTTAATTGCAAAATCAATTGACACATGTTTAGACCTATTTTTCAAATGATGAAATCAAGACTGGAAATCCATATTTATAAACACTACACAAACACAGAAATACATATACTTTTTCCAAATGGTGTTGTCTGTTGTCTGTTGTGTTGTGAAGAAAGATTAGGTAGGCAAGAGGAGATTTTCCCTAGATAACACTTTACTTGCATAAAATGGGAAATTAAAACATGGTTGTGGTTACTGCACACTTAATAAATACTGTGCACCAGCATTTTTCCCCACAATGACTGGCTTATGAAAATCAGAAGGAAAAAAGTAAAACCAGTACAGTTTCCCCAAGATCTTCATCCTCAAAGCACAGGCTCTCTGAGACTCAAAGAATGGAGATCTCAAAACATCTTTGATATTCCTGTGCCTTTGAAGTGTTGGGCAGTGACCAGGGGACCATTCCATATTGATGAGCAATGGCTCTGACTTGACTTGAACTTCAGATAGGCAACTTTCTTCTTTTTCATAGTTTTCTGAAAACTTACACTTTTCAATGTTTAATGTATGATCTGTAGCTTGAGATGTTGCAAGTCTGTCAAAAAACATTTTTATTTCAGATCCGAATACTGACTCTACTATAGATCTCTTACGTAATAATTTCTTGTTTCTCTTTCAGTTTTATGCCTTGTGTTTTTATCACATTTTCTGTTTGTGCTCTGCACTGACAACCTGATTTTGTGTCCCCATTAACTTGGAATGTACTAAAGTCAGTATGTCTGAAGTTGTGTCCCCAGTTAAACATTTCACAAAGTTGTAGTTTTAACTGATAAAATACTGAGGACAAATATTTTCTTCTGTTTTAATTCTCAATACAACACAACTGGTAACTGATGATGTCAGGTCTGAAACTAATTTTTAGAGTTTTGCTTTGAGGTTTTTGGGATTTTTTTTTCATCATTTCTTTCTTTCCTTCCTAGCACTTAGTCCAATAAAAAGACTTTGCCAGTAAATGTAAGATTTTCATTTATAAATGATAATTATTTTGACTTTTTTTCCTAAAGTATCATTATAAATAAAATACTGTTCAGATACTTAATTGAAAGGGAAAAATAAGATAGACAATAGCTTTTGAATTCTGTAAAATGTTTAAGGACTTTAAACAGATGTTTTTGACTATTCTATCCAGTTTTAAAAATATTGTTTGTGGACTTCTTTTTTAAAATCAATTTTTCAAACAGTAGTTGTCTTAGTCTACTTTAAAATTAGTTCAATTTACCAGTGTAGATTTTCTATATAAAGATCTTGTAAATTTGAATTTTGACTGATTTTAAAAGTGACATTTAGTATGAAAAATACAATATGTAAAATACGTATATAGTATTTCAGAATTCTATTAAGCTATTCAGGTACAATTTTCCTTATTAATACAATTATTACTAAAAGTAATTTTAAAAATATGAAACTAGTTTTTCTCATTGTTCTGTAATGAAATGATTCAAAGCTGTTTACAAATGCAACATTTTTTGAGACAGTAATATCCATAAGCAGTTTTCAGGTAGACAGGCAAAGAACTCTTCTTCTGAACACTCCTAAAAAACTTTTTTGACCAGATCACAACCCAAAGAAGGAGAAGTAGATTTTTGCTAAGGGACTACACAACTGTATTACAAGTTTTTATAAATTTTCCCAGAAGAGAAAGAAATAACAGATGTTTTCAGAGCCATCCTTAAGGACTCTGATGTAAAAGCAAACTTCCTTTCCCAAATACATTAGCACACAGTTACATTCACATGACACATATTGATTCCACTGCTTTTTCAAGATTTTGTTTATTTTCAATTCATTTTTGCCAGCATAATTATGAGCAAAAATATACTTACATTTTTAATAGAGAATTGAAAAACAAGAAAGAAGCATTAAGATCTATTGCAGTGATTTGATGTTAAATGAAATCAAAACTGTGGCAAAAACAATATGGAAAAGCAAACTTAAGAGAGATAAGGGACTGATTAAGTCAGTCAATATATTTAAATATATTTATTTCATCAAAGGTAAAGTAGAAAGCTGAGCTGATTGCATTGGATAATGTGGTCATCAGAGGAAAATATGAAAAATACATTAATATTTATAAGAAAAATATCTTAGTATCATTTTCTGGGACCTGAGTGTAGGGGCATTAAATTCAGAAATGCTTATATGTATGTACGAACATCTATCGTGAATGTTGTTACCACTAAATATGTTAGAAAAGGTAGAAGTAAATTCTATATTTCTTGTGATTTCAACTTAAAACAGTAATTCTCTGGAATGAAGCTAAAAACTGCACATTGACTCTGGCTGAAATTCTACCATTTCAAAACCAGCAATCAAGATATATGATTTAAAGCTCCTGATTGGCTGGTGAATGCTTCCGGTACACTTTGCCAGATTTCAGTCCTTCAGAAAGGAAAAGTCCTTCCTTTATACATCTTTCACTGCAGGTTTTGAAATATTCATTTTCTAAGTGAACAAAATTTGTCACCATATTTTTACCTGTAACTTTTGTCTATATGCCAGTTAACTATTCAAGTACAGAAATATCATTATCTACCTAATTAAAACCTAAGGCACAGAACCATTTAGGCAGAAAAAAATCCCTAAGAACATTGAATACAACCATGAACCTAGCCAAATTAACCACTAAACTATG
This sequence comes from Orthonyx spaldingii, assembly GCA_013397795.1. Lineage (NCBI taxonomy): Eukaryota > Metazoa > Chordata > Aves > Passeriformes > Orthonychidae > Orthonyx > Orthonyx spaldingii. The sequence goes on from VZTJ01006639.1 coordinate 228,886, forward strand.
TAACACCACATCTAAACATCTTTTAAACACCTCTAAAGGTGGTGATTACACCATTTCTCTGGACAGGGTGTTCCAGAGCTTGATAACATTTTTGGTGCAGAAATTTTTCCTAATAAGCAACATAAAATCTCCCAAGGCACAACTTCAGGCTATTTCCTCTTGTCCTGTCACTTGTTACCAATGCCCATCTGGTTATGACCTCCTTTCAGGTAATTGTAGAGTGATAGGGTGATGCATACATGTAAATTTATATGTATAATATGTACACTTAAAATCTACTTGTATGAATGAGCATGAATACGAATATAATGCATATTTTTTAAAGTATTTAATCAATAGTCTTTCCACAACAGTCAGTTCTAGGCTGCTCTTATTCTTTACTAGTTTTGAAACTCTATTGAGTGAAAATTGTTAACCATTAGAAAAAAATATGCCATGTTATTTAGCATGGATGTAATATTATCATTTATGCTTTAAAAAGAGAAAGGCATATCTCTAAAGAAGGTAATATAATGAAGATACGGTTATGATCTGGTAGCAAACATTTAGTATTTCAATACATAAACCTGTTGGTTGGCAGAATGTATTTTGAAAACAATGTAGAGTCTAACTTTTGTTGAGGCCAATGAACACATACATCCAGGTATTTGAGGAAATACCCCAGGACTGAATACTCTATTCAGTTGCTAAGATTTATCCAATTAAGAAACTAACTATCGACACTGATAAATTCTGTAGTGTTTTTCTATTTTTGAAAGATTTTCTGGATATTTATTCTTTCAAGAATAAAATACCATTAGTAAATTTTACATTAAAATTTTTAGACTAAGTTCCATGGGAACTTATAATTTGAACTATATAATACCTTACTTAAAACCATCTCAAAGAATATCACACAAATAACTTCTGGAACAAATAACTTACAAATAAAGTCTGAGTTGAATGAAAATTAAAATTTCTGGTTTATTGCACTCTTCTAAAGCTGTGAAAAGCTTACTGATTACAACCTAAGAAACTGGAGAAAAATGATAGTTTTCGACACACTACTTTTTCATATGTTTTATTCAAAGACCTTTAAAGGTCTCTGAAAATCTGATGTTGCCCTTGCTGCGGAGGGTCAAAGCTTACATACTCTAATGTGGGTGTGACATTCAAGAAGACCACAGGTTTAGAAGGTAGTAAGTCCATTTCTCGTGACTTGGTACTTTAAGTTATGGCTGAGAGCTAACATGAAAGTTCTCTGTTCTTTTTTGCAAACCTGTTTGTAACTTATCTACTGTTAGTGCCATCACTAAACCTGACAGCAATTTTGTTTATTAGTTATTTTATGATTGTAGTCCCACATTTAAATTATTTATCCAACATTTTGACTCTCATTTGGTTACTCTCAGTCCCATTACTTTATGCTTGCATATTGCTAATATTTCCTAGTTCCCGTTGCTGTTTCCTGTTCCCAGTTCTGCTCCACATTCTCTTTAGTTTCACATTGTTTGCAAACCTAATTAAAGTGTTCTTTATCTCTTCCCCCAGACAATTAAAGAGTATTCTAAATAATATGGGGTTTGTTGCACTCCTTGCATACTTTATTGCAGATCTCAGGTCTAGGAGTTCAAAAAATATAGGTATTGCAAGTTCTCTGTTTGTTCCTGTTTGTGTGGTTTGCTTCTCAGGTAAGTGCTTTTATACACAAGTGAATATGATTAATTATACTGGTAGAGGTTTTTGACAAGTTATCAAATGTTCTGGTAAAATCTGGGGTGAGGAAACAAATTGTTCTACCATTAGTTAATTTACAAGTAGGTAAGGGAAGGAATTTATTCTACCATTACTTAATTCATAGATAAATACTTTAAAACAAATGACTACTTGAAAACAATAATATTTGGATTCCCATTGCTCAACTATATTAGATTTCCACAGCTGAAGTTTCCTAAGTATGTTTTCTTTCGCAGACAATACTGAAGTGCTGAACGGTCTTGGTTGGACATGTAAGAGCAATTTCTTGCATCGTATATATTCAGAGTCCTCAAACATTCCTAAACAAAATAGAATATGGTGACTTAGAGAACTGAGGATGAATGTTTTCCTCCAGCAGATTATTCCACACAATTCTGCACAGTAAAAACATCTGGAATCAAAGAATCCTAGAATAAAATGAAGACAAAGGAAGATGTGATGCAAATTCAGCTCCTTCAAGGAGAATGTATGTTTAAAATTGCTTTTGTATAATAAGTAAGATGCCACATTCACCTTGAAAAAATTTATTTTTTCAACAGGAGACAATAAGTATTAATTATTTTGGACATGAAAATGTTTTAGTTCTACTTTGTGCAAGAAAAGATAGAAATTTAAAATGGTGTCTGACTGTGGCACTAGATGGAGCTATCTCTTTGAAATGAGTCAACTCTGTTGGCGATTCAGCTTCGCTTCCGTGTGTATTGTACTGTAAATTATCATATAAGGAAGAAAGAAAAAAAAAAGAAAAATAATAAAGAGAAAAAAATCGAGAGAACACTAAACAAGTGATATAATTATTTAAATCATTATGAAAATGAGTCCAGAATAATTTCAAATTGAAATATTCTTTTAACACACTGAAAACTTTTCCCACTGTAGCAATTTTTAGTAAATACTACTGAGAATTTAAGGTCTGAAGAAGCTTTGGTAGTCTTTAAGTAAAATGAGATTAGCTAACAGCTAGTTTTATTGTTGCAACCTCTGCAGTAGCAATACACAATACTGCTGTCATTCCTCTGCTCACCATAGGGGTAAAGCAACTAGATTTTTTTATTTCATATTTTGACATATATACTTCTATCCTGAGGCTACTGCTCCTTGGAAGCTAAAAACTCAATATCTAACCTCTTCTCCATGCACTCAGCTGTACGTATTTGTTTTTCAGAATATATGATTTGCAAACACATAATCGAAATCTGGTTCCAATTAGAACCAAAAGCTGTCAGTATTTTTGGATGGAACTTTCCTTGCAAGAGGTTACTACAGTGTGTTAATTAAAAATAATTAAGAAGAATTCTTTGTAATAAGGTTCAAAATAAGTTCTGTGGATTATGGAGCCTTGGAAGGAATGATTTCTAGTGAGACTCATGCAAAACTTCAAAATTTTCCATGGAATATTTGAGTTTTACAACATATTGTCAGAAGCATAAGAACAGAAATAAGAAAGTTGGCTAAGAAACAAAAAGTAAGTTCGCATAGTAAGATTAGCTTTCCCATGGATTACACAATCCCTTTTTTTTCTTTTTTGAGCTTTCAAAATAGGCTTTCCACAAGCTGTGCCAGATGTCTTTCTCCAGTACCACATCACCACTTTTTGAATCCACTAAATAGGAAGACCATTCTTGGCTGAGTGATACAGTCTTTTTCAAAACAAAGAGAAAAGATAAGGAAATCTGCAGCTCATTTCTTTACATTCTATCCAAAAACAGATTTCCAAAGTTCCCAGTGTGTGGCTAGACTGTCAAACACTAAGGTGTACCATGTAGTGAAAGGGTCTGATTTTCATGCAGAATGTTTTTTCCTTTTTGAAATGTCTAAATACGTCTCCTGTGCATCTTCCTGATACTGTGCTGTTTTCAAATAGGCACAAATTCCCCATCTCATTAATCCATTTTGCATTGGAAAACATTTTGTTATTTGACTCCGTATTTAATCTTCCATCTTTGTGGTTACTGCATAAGTAAAATGAATAGCTGAAAGTACTTTTTCATCCACCAGTAGCCAGAAAGATTGCACATAAGTCAGCAACATATGGTTGCAGCCCAAAAAGGCTATCATACCTGAGGCTGCATAAAAGGAAGTGTGGGCAACAGGTTGAAGGAGATGATTTTTCTCTTCTCTGCTCTTGTGAGATCTCATTGGGATTACTGCATCCTGGTACAGTACAGGAAAGGTATGGACCTGTTGAAGCTGATCCAGAAAAGTGACACATAGATGATCAGAAGTACTGAACATCTCTGCTGTGAAGAAAGGCTGAGAGAGCTTGGGTTGTTCAGCCTGGAGAAGAGAAGGCTCTGACAATGTATCTGGCCTTTGAATATGTAAAGGGGTTTTATACAAGTAAGATGGAAAAAACCCCATTTTACCAGGGTCTATTGCAACAGGACAAGGGGTAAACAGTTTTAACTGAAAGAGGGTAAATTTAAGTTTGATATAAGGAAGAAATTCTTTACTGTGAGGATGATGAGACACTGAAACAGGTTGCCCAGAGAATTTGGGGATGCCCCGTTACTGGAAATGTTCGATGTCGGGCTGGGTGACAGGGATGACAGGGTTGAACTAGGTGATCTTTAAAGGTCCCTTCCAGCACAAACCATTCTATGAGTCTGTTATTCTAAGTACCTAAGTCTGTAATTTAGTTATGAAGACAATCTATGACGGACACATGATGCATCTTGGTCCATGCAACAGGATTATGAGATGTTTAAACCAGTGCTGCTTGGGAAAGATGAGAGGTGAACCTGAATTAGTGGGCTTGGTGAACACACTTCAAAAGTCCATTTAACCCATGTTAGTGTATTTGTACAATGTGCAAGCTTCTAAAAACAGAACAAAACAAAGCTTAATTTATCTGAATAGCACAGATTTTAGCTGTAGATTGTTGTAAAAAACAGTCTAAGAATAGATGTGTCTTTATTCCCTACACTAAAAAATACATACTTTGTCTTTAATACAACTTTTATACAATTCTGACTTCTATAGACAGAAGAAAGTAAACAGTAATAGTAATAACATTAACAATGTCAACAACAGCAGACATTTGTGCCCTGCCTAATCGATATCTAACAATTATATATATGCTCTAGGCTTTTGAAAAAGCTCGGAGGCGATAGATTGTAAAATTTTCAATGCTGCCCTTCATAATGCAAAGTTCTAGGCAATGATTAAGGATCTTAATTTCCTATGCTTCAGGGTAAAACAAAATATGCTAAAATATTTATAAAAGAAAAAACTCCACAGAGTTTGATAGAGTCTGTTTTGAACATTCAAAGTGTTCATTGCTATGGAAATCATTTGTCATTTCTAGAATACACTATTGCCTTCTCTGGCATGTGCTAGCATGAGACAGAGGAAGACTCTCCATCTTGCTTCCAAATAAATTATGGCTAGTCATGTTACCTGGAAAAATCAGAACAAATTCTGAATAAATGTTGAAATTCGTTAATAACGCGCAGGGAGAGGGAATTTTAATAACCCAAAGAACAAATTTAAATTTCACAAAAAATTATCACCTGAGTTCTATGTTTCATATATAGTCTGTCCTATTTGAATACTCATGAATAGAAATTATTAAACAACTCTGTAAACTTAAAATAACATCAAAAACTGTTCACATCTCTGATAGTTCTATTGAAAGCATAATGAATTCTACTGACACAATCCTGCATATATAAACTGATTGCATTTATTTGCATTTGTCTGGGTTGTTAAAGATGATTTGAAACTATACTACAAATTGATTTTAGGGACTGTTCTATGTGCTTCAGTTTGAGGAGAGATCTTGATTTTTGTTAGCACTTGTTAGCAGATTCTTGGAAGGCAGCCTATTGCAAGTTGAAAGGGAAAAAAAGAAAAGCAGTTAGGGAAAGCTTAGCTTTACTGGAAACACACAAATGAAAGCAGTCTTCTGTTTTGCAAATACACAGTATTTTCTGAGAGCAATGAATAGCTCTGAGAAAACATTTGTGAGAGTGCAAAAAGATTTATCTTTTTTTTTAGTATTGCTATGACATTAACATAACAAGCTTTAAACACTAGAAGTAGGTTAACAGGATTAACATTCAGTTTTAGGTGATTAACAGCCTATTTGCAGAGCGGTCTTATTTCTGGTATGTGAGAAAAAATGAAAGTATAATGAAGTCATGCATGAAACTGTTTCTCCTTGAGGAACTGATTTTTCATTAACCATTTAAATAGTAAGTGATGATTAAAATACAGTGCAATTCACTCAAAAATCCCATTTATTTGGTTCCATTAGATTTATATTCAGAAATTAAATTGGTTGCAGAGATCAGCGTGGTTATCCCAGTGTCTGGCACCAGATAAAATCTGAGCGCTGGTGAGATTTTTTTGGTTCAAATTCAAAACTGAAATGAATGAGTGCTTCTTGCCAAAACTTTGTTACAAGGACCATAAATCAGTCTTGTAGTTAAACTCTGTTCGGAGTATTTGCTAGGATTTTTTGTGTAATCAATACAGACTTACACATGTAAAATATAACGTCTTATTTGTAAGTAAAATACAGTATGGGAACACTAGATGAAATAATGTAACTGATATTAATTTTATTTGGGATAGAGGGGTAAGTATACACTGAAGGTAGCAAAGGAGAAATAGCATGAAAATGATTAGCACTATTTTAAAATAGGTGATTTTTTTCCTTTGCACATTTCTATGAATTTCCTCCCCTGCTGTGCTTATGCCACTTCTTTTCTTACAAATCTCTTACAATGCATACTGTAGCTATATGAAAGAATTCCTAGGGGTGCACTGAAACTTTTAGTTTTGTACTTTCCTTACCAACTTAGATGAAACAGAATTTTAATTTTTCCTCATCCAGTTCTTAAACATGTAGATTTTAAAATATTACCATAATTGTTTCTAGATTATCCGTATCTTCTTTGTCTTTTTTAAAATAAACTTTTATCTACACTATTTTTTTATAATTTAGTGTGACATACTGTCCCCTTTATAAAAAAAGAGTCTGATAAGTAGATCCCAAAAAATTATATCCCATTTTTTCCCAAGAACTGCATTATAATTGTCTTGAATATCCGTGAATGTCTAGAACCATAAATGAACAAAAGCCAGATAGAACTGTCAGATACTCGCTCTTCCAACACTTTTTAAAAACTTGGTTTTGGTTTGCTTTCCAGACATTTATTTTGAGCTATACAGTACAAAGAGCAGCAATTAGTGGTCTTTTCATCCTGGAATTGAAGATATTGCTTAGTTTCCAGACACAAAACTAGCTTTACAAATAGGGAAATAGAAAATTGAAGTTGATTGAAATAGTTGAAAGAAGTGATTTGTCACTGAAGCTGGTCAAACTTTTATTACATCCTTAAAGTTTATGTAAATCCATGGTGGAGCAGGCAAAGTGCAGGTTAGGGACCTCCATAACTAGTGTCTTTTCAAATATTGATCCAGATGGGTTCATCATAGGCTACTTAGGGCAGTACCTGGAGCAAGTCTCACAGCTACCATTGGTTATTTCTGTGAATTTGCAGAAAATGTAAAGTCCAGGAGGTTAAAAGAGGAAAGAAAGGATGGGATGAATGTGCCAAATTTTGGCATCTCTCTGAAGTAGATAGATGTCATGCAGAGTGTGAGAACAGTTGATGTCACTTGTTTTTATCTTCTATCACAAAAAAGAAAATTTGTGGACAGTAGGAAATATCTAGAAAGTCTAACCTCATATTCCTTGCAGCTGTATAATACCTAATTTTTCCATTTTTTTCATCTGGTTATGCCCAAGATAGACCTCTTTTTTTTCAGTATGACATTTATGTACAAACATGGAACATACTGTATCTATCATTTCTATCCCTTCATGTGTGCAAGGACATATCCCCTCAGCTGCCTAATGAGTAAGTATGAGAACCCAGCTCTTTCCAATTTTCCTCATCATATTTTCTTGACTTTAAATCATTCTTTGATCACACCATTATTCCTTGGTGTCTTGTATGAATTTAGACTTTTTTCTTGAACCATAACTTTCCTTAACTATTATATCCATAACTTCCTGTACTGCTCCAGAGGAGGCATTTCCATCACTAACCAGAAGAAAAGGATTATACTATATGACATAGTGGCACCAATCTACTTTAAGTGACCCACTGTGACATTTGCCTTTTTCATCATAATATGATGTGTACAAGTTCAAAACAGTTCTCATGCAACCCCTGCTTCAAGACACAGCCCTTAACAAGACAACTTGATAACTATGTTTTCAATACCATTTAAGTGTGTTTTGAACACTATTTTCCAGTTATTTCCCATTTTTGCAGGCTCCTTATGGTAAGTTCATATTTTCATGATAGCTTCTGAATATTTGACAGAGGGCAGACTCTAAATATTTACTGGAGTCTGAATATTTAAAACAATCCCTAAGGCCTATTAGCTTGTCAAAGAAGGAAATCAGATTGGTTTGATATGATTTGCTCTTTAAAATCCATTTTAACTATTTCTTACATGATTGCATTATAGATATTTGTCTAAAACATGTTTATTATTTGTTCTTATATTGTTAGAAAAATATAGGTTTGTAATTCTAATGTCATTTACTATCTTTCAAAGGTAGACATGGATTAAGATCTATGGTTAGGATAGATTGCAGTCTAAGCTGTACCTAAATAAAACACTGAATTTTGTTGTGTACCTTGAGAGTTACCCAACTTCCCTATTACTTGACTTGGAAGTTTTCAGTGTCTTAATTTAGGCACATTTACATGCTCATAAATGCCTTGCTTGAGCCACATGTTATCTAAATTTCTTGTCAAAAACCACCTGAATATTGTTGGAAATGTCTGTTGCATTTGTTGCTGGAAAACATTTCACTTCCCTTTGAATATTCACTACTGTCATTAAATCTGTCCTAGAGCTTGCACTCAGATGTTATGAGAGTATGGCAGGGCTTTCCACATCTTGTTCTCTTCCATTTTCTGGCTTTTTCTGAATTAGTTCTTCAATTAAGAATGTTGCTCAGGCAAGTTGTTTCCACTGTACATGACCATTTAATCCAATTTGTCAGACATCTGAAACTGGTCAGGTGAAAAGTCCCTGTAAATCTTTCTCTTTTTAGTATCTGTGAGTTTCCTATAATGACTCATTCGTATGTAAATATCCACACTGGATATGCTTTAGGTCAAATGTGATCAATATCCCTCTTACATGCTGAAGAGAAATGCAGAGATGGCTGTGAACAAGCAGATGGCTAAATCTAAACACTCCAGTTCTCCCCATTTGGAATGACACTTGCTTTATCTGCACAATTTTTTCATCCAATCTTTTTTTTTTTTAAATTTTGTTTCTGAAAATGTATATGACAATAGGAAATCAGAAGGGAAAAAGAGCAAGCACCTGTTTCAGGAAAGTATATTTTCTGATTTATATATTATGAATATGTTATAAAATTCAAGCAAATACTTAAGTGGCCTGTGACCTTCACGGAATTAGCAAGAGCTTTATAGCTTCTTGCTGCCTTAAGGATCTTGAACTCCAACATTTTGTGGGTCCACGGAACCTGGTGAGATGCATCTGAGGGAACTGACAGATGAAGTGGCTAAGCCACTATACATCATATTTGGGAAGTCATGTCAGCCTTGTAAACTTCCTACTGACTGGAAAAAGGGAAATATTATACCCATTTTTACAAAGAATAAAAGAGAGACCCAGGGAACTCCAGGACAGTCAGCCTCACCTCTATGCCCAGCAAGATTATGGATCAGATCCTCCTGAAACCTGGGCTAAGGCACATAGAAAATAAAGAGATTGTTGGTGGCAGACAACATGGCTCCATTAAGGGGAAATTATGTCTGCAAAACTGGTGACCTTTCATGACGGAGTTACAGCTTTGGTAGATAAGGGAAAAGCAACAGATGTCATGTAGCTGGACTTGTGCCAAGCATCTGACACTGTCTCACACAACATCCTTATCTCTAAGCTGGAGAGACAATGATTTTGAAGGGCGTACTCCTTTGTGGATAAAAAATTGGCTGAATTGTCACACTCAGTTTCTGGCTAGATGTCCAAATGGAGAACATTAGCAAGTGGTGTTCAGCAGTAATCAAGGGACACTTACAGAAAAAATAAATTATACTTGTTATTTTGAAGCGAAAAATAAGAATTTGCATCCAGGAAATGGTCTTGCAGGAGACTGTGGCTTTGCAAATGTTAGAGATGCATAAGTCCCAATACCTTCAAAGAGGGGCAGAATAAACTCATGGAAGAAAAACTCAGTGAGGACTACTGAATTCATAGAGAGCTGCAGATGACCAGAAGCTCTGAACTGAAAATGGTCAGAGATCACAGACAGAAGTATCACTTACCCATGCTCTGTGCTGATATTTTTTCTGAGCCATCTCCTTTGTTTGCAGTTGAAGAAAAAGAACTTTGGCTAGCAGGATGGCTGTTCATCTCAGCGGGACTTTCCTATTTCTCTTGGCTTTAATACTCCTTTGTTTTCAGCACTTATTTTTTGGTAGCTGTAGAAACTCTGTTAAACACTTCAGATCTCAATCTAAATGAGATCTGAGCCCAGGACTAAAAGCAGATTTTCATTTTGGGGGCCAGGTAGGAATTTTTTTCTCCATTGTATTTGAACTATATCTTAATATACCTGACATATAACTGAATAATATCATTTCAATAAAGATCTAAAAACAGGATAGGAGAAATAAGGTCATAATTAATAAAAGAACTTCAATAAAGAAAGGGTTTCATTAATTTTCCAAAATAGCCATACATTCCAAACATTCATTGTTTCAAACCTGAAGGAAGTAGAAACAATATTGTTTATCTTAAAATCCAAACTCATGCTTGGAGAAATAATTTTGGGGGGGACATATTTTCTCTAATAACGTCTTTTTTAGAATTGAAGAGGCAGATATTCAGTATTTTATTCAACTCCTTACTCTTTCCAGCTTAAATGACTTTATCTAATATACTACATGAAGCACAGCAGAAAAAATGTGAGTAGTATTAGGAGTATTCTTAAAGCTGTTATTTACCATTATCTGCAATTTAGAAGCATTATCAGTTGATAGTTGAAAACGGACGTGTTTGTTGTAATGTGTCACTGTTTACAGCTGTGACTAACATGCTATAGAAATCAGAGCAAAATATAGTCATTGATTTCCCCAGAGGTCACAGAATGTGTTCATTAATGAGTATTTTCAGGATGTAAGCTAAAGTATTGAAAAGAAGAAAATAAAGTCTATCCTTGCCTGAAGATAAAGCTTTGCTCTTACAGTGAGCTCTGGATACAGCCCAAACACTGTGTAAGTTGGTACATATGTCTTTATAACATTGGTTTTGGACAGACTGCACTTTGTGCCTACCCCTGTGCTTGTGTTGAACTCCAAGCATGTCCAGGTGGCTTTGCATGTGCATACAAACCTCTTCTGGAACTCTGTTCTTTTCTGCTTGTTGCAGATCAAATCCAGATTTTTATTCCTTACACTGAATGTACAAAACTCCTTATTTTAACATGTAGCATATTCATTAAAAGCTCAAAAATAAAGTAATGTTGAATATTCCCCAATTCAAATCACATATCAAGTAAGTTCACTCAGTGTTGAAATGGTCAGAGCCCTGGTTTAAAGGAGGTATTTCTCCTCAGTAATGTCCTGAACAGGCTACTCCTTTTCTACTAGATTGAAAACTCACTATAACTAACATTATAGCACGTTTTAGAAGTCTGTCAGATATGTACTGCAGTTTAACATGAGACACAAGCATAGCATGATTTAAGGAAAAGTTTGTATCCATCACTCTCAGTATGTGCATTAATTTAAAAGCTATGTTTATAGTGTACTGAGAATCTTGCCTTAGCAAAGTCTGCAGGTTGCCAGTCATGTCAAAAAGCAAAACTTTTTCAAATAAAGATCAAAAATATTAGATTGTATAACTTTATATTTGCTTTCGTGATTCCATTCTTCATATGCAAGCCATGCACATGCAGAGTGTTTGACAAATTCGTGTTTGTTCTTTCTTTGAGTGCATTTACTTTTCAAAGAATCATAGTATCATAAGATAGTTTAAGTTCAAAGGGACTTCTCAAGGTCAACTAGCCCAACCCCTCTGCAATGCACAGGACATCTTCAGCTACATCAAGCTGCTTAGAGCCACCTTCAAACTTGGATATTTTCTACCACCTCTTCGAGTAACCTGTTCAAGTGCCTCACCATCATCATTGTAAAAAATTTCATCCTTATATCTTGACTGAACTTACTCTCTTTCAATTTAAAACCGTTATTGCTCTTGTCCTGTCACTATATGCCCTTGCAAAAAGTCTCTGTTCATGTTTCTTGTAGGCTCCCTTCATGTGAAAAGCCACAATTAGGTCACTCCAAAGTCTCTTCTTCAGGCTGAACAATCCCAATTCTCCCAGCCTTTCCTCATAGGAGAGGTGCCCCATCTCTCTGAACATCTTGGTGGCCTCCTCTGGATGCGCTGCAACAGGCCCATGTCCTTCCTGGGGACCCCAGAGTTGGATGCAGCACTGGAGCTGGGGTCTCAACAGCGAAGAGAAGAGGGGCAGAATCCTCTCCCTTGCCCTTCTGCCCATGCAACTTTGGATGTAGCCCAGACTACAACTGGCTTTTTTGGGCTGCATGTCCAGCCTCTCCTCCACCAGCACCCCCAAGGCCTTTATGGCAGGGCTGTTCTTGACCCATTCCTTCCTCATCTTGTAGTGATACTGAGGGTTGCACTGACCCAGGTGCAGTACGTTAAACTTGGCCTTGTCAAGTCTCACAAGGTTCCCATGGACCCACTTCTCTAGCTTGTCCAGGTTCACCTGGACGGCATCCTGTTCCTCAGATGTGTCAGCTGCACCACTCAGCTTAGTGTTGTGTGCAAACTTGCTGAAGGTGCAACCTTAACTGGGATTAATGAAGATATTGAACTACTGGTCCCAATACTGGCCCTCAAGGAACACCACTTGTCACTAATCTTCATCTGCACCTTGAGCTGTTCACCACTACCCTTTGGAGGTGACCATTCAAGCAATGGGACCACAAAATCTGACACAAATTCAAACTTTGACTATTAAGAGGATAGTAATAAATCCCTCTTTAAATAACTTGTGGAAGCCTGAGCTCCTGCAAGAAGTAATCATTTGCATACTTAATAAATCTGACATTTTTCTAAGTCTTTTTTTTTGCCCTCTTCTCTTGGTTGGGTCTATTAGTATTATTGAAATACTAAATTAATATTCAGATATCTGAAACGAAGAATACTCTTGAAAAGCAAAAATATTAATACTTTTCTATCATACATCATAAATCCTACAGCACCTCTTCTTTAGAAGTTGCATGAGAAGTTTTGAAAAGAAAATAAGTGGATCTTGTGGCAATATGATAAAGTTTCATTGAGTTAAATTTGAGTATGGGTACAGTTTATATGGCTTGATAGTTTCTTCCAGGTGCACCAGAGATTTATAAGGTGTTTTATTAAAAGAGCAGAACTAGGTATGATTCCCTCTTCAGGAACTGCCTCTTACTATTTCTGTTACATTTGTCACAGTTCAGATCTTTTGATGAAACTGAAATATAAAAAGGAGACAGCCATAAACATGGTTGTTAATTATTGAATCTTGAACACTAACGAATACTTGACTCATGAAGGATGTTAGCTGCAGCCATATAGCAGTGTAAACTTATTTTCTAAATTGCAGCCCGGCTCAGTTTTACTGCTTATTGGAGATGACAAGCAAATATTGAAGCTGTCATTGTACACAATTCCTAAAACAAAACGAGCACCAAAAAAAGTAGCAAAACCAGAAGTAAATATACATATATATTGTCTGATGCCCTCCACCCCCCTTCCAAATTTAATATTTTGGAGTAATTTTGTGGTTGCTAAGTCCAATATATGTACTTCTTATTGACATTGATGGTTTTATTGCAACATTATAGTTTTGTCCTCTGTTTTATTTCTCAGTAGCTTGTTTCAGACAAGGATTATTTTTTATTTGAAGTCGCTCATGACCATCTCCTCTATTTAATCTTTTTCTCTCTGTGCTAACAGTAGAAGTGAGAGAATAACTGAATACACCAATGAAAATAAGGACAGTAATCTGAAAGAAGGGTCTGTGATGAAGTGAAATGGTTCAAGAAGCTCACTCAATAATTTTCTGCTTATCAAGCAGGTGAGACCCCAATCTTGGTTTGTGCTAAATATAGTACAGGAGCAATAACAACAACAATATGACAATCATACTAGCAGTACTTGCCATGGCATGGTATTTGCTAATGTACATGATTTAAGAATCACATATGGAAGGAAAGGAATTCAACTAATGTTTTTTTCCTTAACACTAGCTGACAACCTACTGGCAAATTCAGTTCTGATTAGGTTTTGTTGGAGATAAAATTCATAGAATGCAAATAAAGATATGAGCATAGTGAGAATCTAGTCTGATCTCCTACGTAATATAGGCTACAGGATTTTTCCATTAATTCTTGTTTTGAGTTGGAGCATACATTCTGAAGAATACAGTATTTCAAGTAAAATATTTATAACATTGGATATTTATAACAAACCATAATAAATTGTTTTAAAGATAAATTATTCTCATATTCATTCCTTGGGTCATGTTTAAAATTATTTGATTTTAGTTTTCTGTCATTGGATGCCATAAAACTGTTTGCTATTGAAGAATGCAAAATTTCTAGAAGAGGGATTAGTAGGGGAAAATATAGTTTTATGAGTTCATTTGCAGTTCTATCCATTTTAACATTACAGTATCATTATTTTCTACAGCATTTTCTTACTCCATAGAACATGAGCTAAATATAAAAAGAAAACTTGTAGTTCTTCTTACAGATAACATACAGACTTCAGAAGCAAAAATTCTTTTGTATACTTTTTTTTACTTACTTCAAAGTAAAATAAGTTTTCAGCCAATCCTTAGGGTAACCTATCACAAAGCAATAAATCTTCCATAAATTGACTAGAACATAATGTCATTTCATAATCATCTTAATTTGAGGCTTTACGTCAAGAGTGGAAAATACTGCATCAAAAATATTTCAAGAACTCTGCTGTGAAGTTTCCATATGCTGAATTTTCACAAGGTAATCCCAAATGAAATCCCTATTCCTAACACTGTATTTTAGAGAAAGTTTGAATTAGAGCATGATGTTGTGATTTTGAGAATAGTGTTGACCTCTTTCATAACTATTTTAGTTTTTATTAAATGTTCTAACAGATGCAGTATCTGTCAAGAGCACTTAATTTTAAATTTGTTGTGCTGAATATATGCAGTTGTACCAATATGATTATATTTAGGTACAGATAATTTGATTTAATACTATTTACTTGATATAATTTAGCATTTCTGTAGTTTCTTAAAACTGTTCAATTTATTCTATCTTCTTTCAGCATTAAGTACTTTATGTCAGTTGTTTAACCAAAAAAAGAAGTAAAAAAAAATCAGATAAGAAAATGTTAGGTTTCAGGCTAGAATTCACATGATTTTAATAGTAATTATCAATAATGAATCACTACTCAAAACTTTCAGAAAACCTGTATAACACATTTTAACAAGATAGTTCTGAGTATTAAGATCTCAGAAATTCAAGTATTAACTCAAATTCTTCAAAGACATTCTGTATGCTTGTTCAGGTCTCAGAACGCCGAAGTTAATTAGCGTTTTGACAGCAATTTTAATGGATGTAAGAGAAAACTCTAACTGTCAATTTATGACTCATCTCAAGCAATATTAGCACTGTATTTTAAAGTTAAAAATATTAGTTGAACAAGAGAAACCACAAAGCTAGAGGAAAAGATTAAAGTCCTCATACAAAAAGAATACACATGAACTCATATTATCCAAGAAGTAGACATTGCTACATGCAGTAAAAGCAGAACAAACACCTCCAAAATGGACAAAAAAAAGAAAGATGAGATGGAGGAAATATTATGTCATAACTTAAAGCCTAGTGGTTGTATTGTGTGAGGTGACATTTCTCAATGCCACCAAAAGCACCAGCTCTCCTAATCCAATATGTCTTCCTGAGCAGTAGGCAGTCTCCAGTGGTTCAGAGGATGGTGGGAACAGGAACAAACAGTAGGCCCTGAGGTATGGTATTAATTATCAACAGAATAAACAAATCAAATTAAACAGTGAATAAGTTACCTTGTCAACCATCTGCTGCTTTCATTCTTAAACAGCAAATGAATTCAAGACTGAAATGCTTAGCAAAAAAACAGCCCGTGGATGCAACAGTGAATATTGCTGGCATGCCATGTAATTGCTGCAGGACAGGATGTGTCACATACTGGTTTGTGTCTTGTTTTATTTATGGCTTTTCCTTTTACTTAGAAAGCAATAAATAAAAAAAAAATATAACTGTAGTTTTTCAGATATTAGGTACCAAGTTCTTAAAAGCACAGCAACAAAACATTCCAGGTGCTCCACCTATTGTGAGATTAGCAACACACAGGCTCATGACTGATGTTTAAAGCTTGAGGCTTCCTGATATTGGTATAATGAAAACCTGCAGTTATAGGCAATAAATTATATCAGTGATTTTGTTTCCCCATTATTTTTGAAGCATTGTAACTGATACAGAAACCTGAATACAGTGAAGTTGAAATTAATGGGCATTCAAAAGTCAAAAAATACAGTAAGTATCCAACAGAAACTTACTGTTATACATAAGTCATTCTTGTTATTTGGTAACTAAAGATCTTGATTGGCACAGGTATTGTCTTCTCTTGGTTTTGGATCATCTTCCAGTACTCAGGGCTAAGGTTCTGTTCAGCTCCTGTCCTGTTCTGATTTTTTTTGAAGATTTTTGTATCTACTCTCCTGGTTCCTATGGAAACTCTAAAATATTAAACAAAGTTGCTGCAGAAGTCATTCGTCAAACCACAATTAGAAACAAAGTAAAAACCCCTCAAATTTGCTTATTCTTGGCAAGAAAAAGAAAAAATTGAGTTGAAGATGAATATTATTCAAAAAAAAAACCCAGTGAATATTACAGACCATTCTTTCAGATAACTGGTTTTACAAAACTTTATATAGCTCTCCTACCCACCAATCATTCCTCCCCCTCTTATTTCTGCAATTTGAAAAGGAAAATATCTAATTCATCATCATGGCATTAGATTCACATTTTCTATGAAATATTCACTCTTTTTTTTTTTTTTTTTTCCATATTGCGTGGATAATGGTAAAGTTATTAATATATCAACAACACCTAAATGTGGAATAAAATTGTTGAAAATAATGCATATCTACATCCATAACATCATGGCAGAGTTTTATCTGTTCTAATAACACATTTTGTCTAAACTGGAAAGAAGCATATCTTCCACCGTCCTCTTCCTGACGAATTAAATTTTCAGATCGTTCAGAGCCAATACAGGTTCACGTCTTCACTATAACACTGTGATTTATCACATTTTCATGACATTCTTTTTTATCATTATTAAGATAAAATAATAGTCTTGATGTGATCCTGGTACCAGGGCAGAGATTCCCCTGCAGTCCATGGGGAAGGCGATGGTGAGGCAGCTGTGACCCTGTAGCCCATGAAGGCCAATGATGCAGCAGAGATGCACTTGCAATCTAGAGAGGACCCCACACTGGAGCAAGTGGATGCATCCAAAGTAGCCTGTGACCCTGTGGGAAGCCCCCACTGGAGCAGGCTCCTGCCAGGACCTGTAGGCTCACGGAGAGTATAATCCCATGTTGGAGCAGGTTGGCTGGTAGGATTTGTGAACCCGTGGGGGACCTATGCTGGAGCAGTATGTTTCTGAAAGACTGCAGCCCATGGGAAAGACCTATGCTGAACAGCTTGTGGAAAACTGTCTCCCAGAGGAGAGACTCCATGCTGGATCAGGGAAAGAGTGTGAGGAGAAAGGTGTGGCAGATGATGTGTGATGAAATGATTGCAACTCCCGTTCTCTGCCCCCCTGTGCCACTGAAGGGCAGGAGGCAGAGAAATTAAGAATGAAGTTGAACTTGGGAAGAAGGGAGGGATGAGACCAAGGTGTTTGAAGACTTGGGTTTATTTCTTGTTATCCTGTTTAGCTTTGTTTGGTAATCAATAAAACTTATTTCCCTGAGGTGAGTCTGTTTTTCATGTAATGGTAATGGGAGAGTGATCTCCCCCTGTCCTTATCTCTGCCCAGGAGCTTTTGGTTGTATTTTCTCTCCTCTTCCCTGCTTAGGAAATGAGGGATATAACAGCTTTGGTGGGCATCTGACATCCAGACAGGGTCAACCCACCACACAGATTAAGTGTAGAAGTGGTTGGAAGAACACGTACAAACCTAAGAGACGTTGAAGTTTACTTTGTGCTAAGCTGAGTTAATGAACATGAAAAATTTTTAATACCATTTTGTTACTGCTGTCAGAGTAGACTGTTGTTTTATAGCTATTCTTTTAGAATATTTTCTTTTGAGAAGCACATATAAATTTCATTTTAATCATTACCTTAAATAGATACTCAGATATTCATAAATTTTATATAAATAGATTCTATATTTAGGTATATGCAAAAAGGACAAAGACATAATAAAATCTAGACCTCTCAGCCCCTCTGAGTTATAGTTCTTTCACTTATATAAGAATAAATCTGTAGTGAATGTATTTAATTTTTTGATTTAATTTACTGATTTTTTTGAAGCTTAGCTGTGGGCAAAATATTTGTAACACCTGCATTGTTTCAGATATTTTAAGAGACAAAAATTTTCTTATTTCAGCTGATTCTGTAATGTCATTAATGAGAAAAACATAAATTGCAAAATACATTGCATACAAGTTTGGATAAACCTGTGATGCTTCTTAGAATTGATATGTTCTGTTAAGAAACTATTGTATTTGAACTTGTTAATTCTCCCAGATAAATCTAGAGAAACAATATGACTGAGAAACATTACATTTTTTAATAAATCTATAATAATACTTTTGTGTCAAAGTAGTTTTTGTTTCAGTGTACTGGTCCTGGTGTATTATTTATCTCTCAAGAATTGTTGTTGCACTCACATACATTTGTAAAGAACTAGAAAAATCTGTTCTTGCTTATGCCATAATTGACTTCTAGTTATTGAACAGCTTTACCTCATTATGTGAACATTACATAAGCATAAAATCTTTGCTCACAATATACAGAGAATGTTTATATCAAAGAGAACAATTTATCATTAACTAATCAAAATTGGCAGACATGCAAGTGTTTCTTTCCATGCACATTTATGTTTGCTGATGGTCAGTAGCACATGGATTTACTTCCAGGTTTAGTCTTTTAGATGTTATGAATTATATTTTATTTTTGTTGCATTTGTTCTTTTTATTTTTCAAAGATAATTTTATATACCTGAATGTTTTACAATCCAGGTAATTAAATATACTATAACATGAAATTGCAGAAAAGTGAAAACGTGAGCTAATTAACAAAATTGCAAGGAAGACCTGGGGAAGAAGAAATATTCAAATAGAGAGGTACTGAATTTTCCATGTAGGCATGTGGCCAGGGACACAGTCAGAAAACACAAACCTACATTAGGGTGATAACTGTTCTGAGATGAAACCAGAGCTAAAAACAGACATCCCTTTCAGTGAAGTGAACTCACAGCAAAGATTATAACCAAGATAAACTTCTTTTCACTTAAAAGACCAATACAATACATATTTTCAATGAGTTCTTTTTCCTTTAGAGAAATAGAACTGTTAAAATTCCATGGAAAGTTATGGTTTTACAGATTTTTACTTGGGAACTATGCGTGAACAAACTCTAAAGAAGATGACAAATATATGAAATGAGTAGGAGAAAAACTAGACATGGCTATATACTTATTCAGAATGTTAAATCTACTGTCAACAAATGTATTTCAACATTATCACTGGAAAGGTATTGTCACTGAGAAAACAAATACTCTTCAGAGTTCAGTTATATGCTATTTTTAGCACCCAGTTCATATTTTTATAAGGACTCATCAAGTATTTCCTTGCCAGTAAGTCATGTAACACTTCAGTACTGAATGAACAGCAGTGTTGCAACACACAAACAAGCCGTCATTTCCAAATTCCTGTTTTAATACCTTTCTGAGTTTTTGATCTTCAGAGTACAGGCTGTAGTGAAGCTGGCTGGCAGAACCCTGTACCTGGAGGAGTGAGTGATCCACAGCACAGGCACCTTGAGCCAGAGCAGGTAGTGCCGTGTTGCATGGATAGTGTGCAGCATTGTGCCATGGGACAAAATCAACCAATTCACCAAAAAAAGGTAGCCCTCAGGCAGCTTCTGGTCAACACTGGTGATTATACCTCCTGCTTGACCTTGCCTTTATCTAACATCAAGAAGTTCTTATGGGGACATCTTTTATATTTAACTGTATAGAGTTGTTTCCTCATAAGAAAATAATTTGAAAGATCAAAACAAGAGAATACCTGCTATGAAGAGGGTCTTCATGGTTTGCTGTGCCTGGGTCAGAGTACTATTTGATGCTACGCTACTTGGGGCCCCCAGCTGCTAAGGGGAAGTAAGATTACCCATGCTATTCTCTTCTTCCAACATTAACTTTAAAGAAAAGCCTTTTAAACAAGACTTTAGATAGTAAAAATATCTTTTTTTCATGTGGATTATAATGGATCAGCATCTCCTGGAGCAAAACAGGCCCACCTAGACTTTTTCAATATAGTGTTTCAAAATGTGAATGCCTGTAGGCTGTCCTTTTTTTTTTCCTGCAAAATTTCGAGAGGCCTGGGTCAACTGAAGTTTTTCTGATTCAGAATCCGGGTGAACAATCTTGGCTTGTTTGGTTTGTAGTGATATCCTGGAAGAGCAGATCTAGTCTTCTGTCAGCAATAGGGATGACTGTTTTCATCAAAATTTCCAAATAACTGTTTTTTGTCTTTATAAAACCTTATCAAAGCTGAATCTCTGCTTGGCATGGATTATATTCACAACATAGCTAACCAGATAGTTTTATCTCACATTCATTAAGTAAGCCCTGTTCCAGGTCTACTTAAAACTGTCATAGTCACCTGTTATCAAGTGCTTGTACAAATTGATAGACAAAGCACAATGGCCAGGTTTCATTCCACCAAACTCCTGGAATCTAACTCATACAGCTCATTTAAAAGTTTTGCCACTTTTGGCTCCCTTTACAGTCAGTGGAGAGAGAACTGAGAGAAAAAGACATCTCTTTAGCAGAAAAGACACACCTTAGTTGGAACAAAACAAAGATAGGAGTTACATTCCCACCAAGGATGTAGTTACAGTAGTATGAACAGGCAGCTTTCCCTAGAGTACCATAAATACCTATGGAAATGGGTACCTATTTCAACACTATAATCAGTTGAAAGGCTTTTGGAGTCCATTGCCTAAATTTGTTGCTGTAAAAAAGACTGTCTCCTTGAAGTGAGAGAACCAGTGTTTAAAGAACTCTGAAGTGAGGAGGCCAGAGATGTCTTGATTAAAGAACTCAGTTGCACGTCTCCGCCATTCTGGATAGTGCCTTAACTATCAGCTGTCAGAGGATACGAGGATTATATATTCAACCATGATTTATAAAGTAGTTCCATTATATATTAATTTCCTTGTTTCGTGTACCTAAGTAGAATGGAAAGGAAGGAAAGAAACACATGAATGGGTGAGTATGTGGAATATTTTAATGAAGGGACTGCATTTCAGAACCTGTTCTAAAAAACAGCCTACAAAGAATAGATAGATTGAATTGGAGAGTTATAAATCCTCTCCTTACTGATACTCTCCTGATAAATGAGCATTCAGGTGTTCTTAGGCAGCACCAAAAGTTGTTTTTCAGCAGATTTGGTGATTAATTTAAGTATCAGCTTGTCTAGCTGAAGGTAGAACTAGTCCTTCATGTGGAAACAAAGTTGCTACTTAATGACTCTTTAGAGGTTGAGTGACATATGTTTACTCAACTAAGGTTTTGGAAATCATGGAACTTTTGGATGAGTAGGGGATGCTACACAAACTGTTTGAAGTCAAACGAAATCCAAGCAGAATATGAAATTGGTCCTATTTATTCTCAAATGTATTAATCTACATAAATTAACTCATAGTCTCTAGAATAATTAATGTTAAGAATCAAGGGATAAAACCACGGTTACTATTTGGTGGTTTCATCCTAAAGTTTTCAGTTTACATGCATGTCACTATTCTATACAGAACACACTCTCTTTGGATGAAATTTACTATTCCCAGAAGGATTTGAAAACTATGTTTTTCCCAGTTAAGTGAACACTGTGCCTCAGCTGTTAGCACCTGCAGGGAACAAGAGATGAATAACCACGTATGCTGCATGTTGCATTGCACACCAATGATTTTAGCCATGTTTTTGCATTTAATGTTGTCTTTCATACACATAAGTGATATTTAGACTTTTCAAATTAAATATGTACCAGAATGTAAAATTTATTCACTTTTTTATCTGTCAAAATTTTAGTGAATGGAAATTTTTGCTACAAATATTGGTCCAGGGAATTCTCATCAGAAAAAAATTTATTCTGTTTTTGTTCCCACCGACCCATCTTCTCTCCCAAACCATAATTATTAGAAAGCTAGCACAACATACGTGACAAGTGTGACTGCCTTGTCCATCCCTAAGATGGAATTTGTCTGCATAATGGTGTGGTAAGTGCTCCTGAATTAGATACACATGCAGAAATTGGTGGTTTTCAAGCCATTCATGAACAGGAAAAGGCTAATCATTTTAACTGAAATATTCCTACAGCTGAAGATATAATTTAATTTTCAGGTTGCTATTTAATTACTGTTACAAACAATTAAGGAAATTTGTCTGAAGAATACCATGTGGAAGTCTATTATAGTTGATGAAAAGCATTGCATATATAGCTGACTATTCAAAGATACCGAGAACCTGAAATTTCACTAGAGTGAGTGGTAGACCCTGAATTAATTCAGTTTCAGTCTGTGTAAACAGTTTTCCGACTGCGAGATGAATCTATGTTGAGATTACAAACCTTTTGTTTTCCAGATAAATTTTAGCTTTGTTCAGGGTCCTGTCACATTTGACTTT
This sequence comes from Orthonyx spaldingii, assembly GCA_013397795.1. Classification (NCBI taxonomy): domain Eukaryota; kingdom Metazoa; phylum Chordata; class Aves; order Passeriformes; family Orthonychidae; genus Orthonyx; species Orthonyx spaldingii. Next base: position 251,647 of record VZTJ01006639.1, read on the forward strand.
AAATTCAACTTCAGAAATTTCCAAGGGAGAAACAGCAGTGAATTTGTTGATTAATAAAGTACCCTTATTTCTTTGGAGGTGGAAGGAATTTTATGGAAAATGAGTCTGAGATGGCTAAGCAAAAACATTAAGTGCATCAATTGCACCCTTTCTCTCGATATGTTTTACCTAATGTGTTTGTTTAGCAGATAATAGAGCAAGACTTTTTAATACTGATATCTAGAGATGATCTCCGCTCCATAATATGTCCAATATTTTGCTGGACTTTCATACAGTGGCTTCAATAATAGGACAAGAATTTTCAGACAATAGCACAATATAATTAATCCATCCAGTTTACTTTATCCTGTCAATTCAGAATTATTATTATCATAGGCACACCTGGATTTCAATGTAAGCAATTTTTCAGAGACTGTATAAAGAAAACTTTGAAGTACATAAAAAGGGGGAAAAATGTTTGCTTTGAGAAGCTACTTCTAGAAAGGAAAACATGTCAGGAAGTTTTGTCTCCTGCCACAGGCTTTGTCATAACTATTTTTTAAGGGAATATCTAGATATTCCAGATGCCGCTAAACCCCAGACCTGTTTTCTATGAACCTCAGAGGATGAGAAGGACATATACCAGCAGAAAAGCAGAATTGCAGCTGAGACTATTGACATTTTGACACATAGTGCTAGTGAGGGACTTAATAGAGCTGCTGAAATACCTGATGTCTGAAATATCTGCAGATCTGAGTGCTGCAGTGCAGTCTGGCTTATTTTGTAGGATGCCATGTATACATGTAACAAATTATTCATACAAATGCAGCATTCCATCTTTTTACCCTTCTTGATTTAAAAATGTTTTCCTTGCTTGCTATGAATTATGGGTGATCTAGGCTTATATGTTAGGTCATTGTAGCATTTCTGTCAGTAGACAAAGATGATTAAATTCAAATTGTTCTGGACTTTGGTCTTTACAAACTCGTTCTTTATCTATGTCTGCTAGAAATTGCTTTTAACTGTTCTGCTGAGCTATTCTTCCAATCAAGTAAACACCTGAAAGAGCATACTAAAATAGTCAATAAAAGCAATTGACCTTTTTGCCTCTCTTTAAATGTAATACTTACATTTCTTTTTGAAAAGGCATAGCTTTGATTACTTAATTTTTGAATTATATTTGCTGTCAAGGGAGACTTAAGTTGTTTATTTCCTCTCACAGTATGTTATTTATCATGTGAAAAAACAAAGGAAAATGAATTTTTGATCTTTATATAGAAGTGATCTTGAGTAAGATTGTCTATCCAATTGTAGTTACCCAACTCTAAATTCTATAAATAAATACATAAATAAGGTTGGTGAATAGACATTAACAGACATGCCAAATATTTGTATGATGTGCCAAATCTTAAAGCGTTTAACTCCCTGGGTTAGGACTTGAAAATCAGACCATTTAAACTTGTATACTCTAGTCACTGACAAAAAGTTAGTGTTCTATCATTTACAAAGGAAACAGCTTTATAGTGGGTAGACTTCCTCATGAGATAAATTGAATTTTTCAAGTACATTTTTTTATTCATATCTACTTGTAGTAAAAAGTATATATTATATTTAATTTTAATAGAAAAAAACCTATAAGGCAAAAAATTCTCTAAAGCATCCTGCGCCCCTTGTTACACCCTAGACACTAGTAGGTGACTACTGGATGTTTTCTAATATTTTACTATTGGATAGTTAATCATCCAGCAGCTTGATACAGGTGTCTAGAATCATTCAGATGTCTTAGTATCACAGAAACCCAGAAATTAATGTAAGTTGAACCTTAGTTAATGTCCAGATCTATAACTTGACCAGATCAGAAAACAGAGTGAATATGATAGCTTAATTCCAGTGATCCCATATCATACATCTAAGTCTAAGTTCTTATCAGGTTCAAAAACAGTTCCAATGCTTCATATCTAACCATGGAAGAGGGGGCAGGGCATCCTATTGAAGAGAAAAACTAGAATGCTTTTTCCTTATATATTCTCTGTGACTCTACTGACCCACCAAGAGAACAGGGGGATTGACAAGCATGGAGTCCTTTGACCCTGATTCAGCTTCTTTTTGAAATTAAATTTCTAAAGAAAGCTTGAACAACTCTTACACTGGAATGACAGGAAAGAAAGGTTAGGCCTCTGCCTCCTTGCTGAGTACTTTCTCCCTGGGTCTTTTCTGGTGCAGTACTAAACACCTGCTCACAGCTTGCCTCTGAGAAATGTCTTGTTCCATTAAAGGTACTTTTGCAAAGCAGAAGCTGATGGAAGAACACTTGAACTACAACATAAAAGCTACAAATGGCTATTTCAGAAGTCTGGAACTAACTCTTAAATCTTACTCAGTTCCACCAGTAAGTAGGAAATAATTTAAGTTTGCAAGGTGGCTTTTTCTTCAGATTTGGGAATGATGTATCAACATACTACTTTTCTATCTGTCAACTCTAAAATTTCATTTAGAAGCATAATTAGAACAGAAAATGGTTCTATTTCCCTTACAATTAACTATGACAATTAACTATTACAGGTAAAAAAAATGTGTGAGTGAACTAGTCATAGACTGCAGATTTTTACATGAGTTACTTCAAAACCTTCAGGCTTGGTATACTTTGATACATAGACTGTAAACTATTGAATTAGATTTAGAATAAATCAATATTGGATTCCTTATCTTTGTAAGTATATAAAAATCCCCAAACTAACAACTTAAATTACTAAATGTGCAGGAAATATTTGATAGAAATAATGATGTAGAAAATTGTTCAGATCTGAAAATTCTGAAATAATGATAAATAGAAATTGATAGTCAAAAGTAACCAGAACAGAGAAGAAGGTTTGTTTCAGGCAAGAAAGATCACTGCAGCTGAAGTCACTCTACAGCTGAGAATCCACATAAAGCAAAATCAAAATTTCATTAATGTTATTTAGCTCCTTAATCAAGTTTTAATTAAGATGTAATACTTATATAACTTTAACAAACCAAAATTTAAGCATCCTGAATTTGTCATAGTACCTTACTAAAGGAAGCAATTTACCTCAAACTAAAAAGTACTTTTATTGTGCTATTGTGCTTCGTTTGGTTTGGTTTATAGTATTATTACTCCACAGAACAGTTGCAATGATGCATGCTGCACTGAAGATTACAATGGCTAGCCAGATAAAATGAGTTTTGCCATTGGACAAAACATCTGTAAAATTACATGCCTAGATTCTTAAAGCTATAAAGCAATGTCCATCTGAGTACCCACTAATCTGCATGCTATCTACACAGATTTAAGTTCTTCAACACTGTGCAAATGTCACAAAATCACAGAATCAAAAAATCATTTAAGATGCAAGAGACCTCTGAGACCATCGATTCCAGCCTTTGACCAAACACCACCATAACAAATGGACTATAGCACAAAGTGTCACGTCCAGTCGTTTATTGAACACCTCCAGGGATGGTGAATCCACCACCTCCCTGGGCCCTCCAATCCAATATTTCACAGTTCTTTCCAAGAATTCCCCCTGATGCACAATATGAACCTCCTCTGGTGCAGTTTGACACCGTTTCCTCTTGTCCTGTTACTTGTTGTCTGGGAGAAGATATTGACCCCCACCTTGCTACAGCCCCTTTCCAGGTACTTGTAGAGAGTGATAATGTCGTCCTGAGCCTCCTTTACTCCAGGATAAACAAGTCCAGCTCCCTCAGTTGCTCCTCATAGGACTTATTTTCCTGACCTTTCCCCAGCTCCGTTGCCCATCTCTGGACACAATCCAGCACCTCAATATCTTTCTGTAATGAGGGGCCCAGAACTGGACACAGCACTCTCTGGTGCTGAGTGCAGGGGGAAAATCACTGCCCTGGTCTGGCTGGCCACATTATTGCTGATATGGGCAAGATGCCATTGACCTTCTTGGCCACCTGGGCACATGCTGGCATATGTCCACCTGGCTGCCAACTAGCACCTCCAGGTCCTTTTCCGCTAAGATGCTTTCGAGCCACTCTGTCCCCAGCCTGCAGGGCTGTATGGAGTTGTGACCAATGCGGAGGACTCAACATTTGGCCTTATTGAATGTCATACTCTTGGCCTTGGCCCATTGATCCAGCCTGTCCAGGTCCCTCTGAAGAGCCTTCCTACTCTTCAGAAGGTCAACATTTTCACCCAACTTAGCATCATCTGCAAACTTACTGAGGGTGCAATTGATCCCCTTATCTAGATAATCAATAAAGGTATTAAACAGGACTGAGCCCATTACTAAGCCCTGGGAAACACCACTAGTGACTGGACACCAACTGGATGTGTCAACATTTGCCATCAGTCGCTAGGTCCTGCCCAATCAACGAGTTTTTAACACAACAAAGAGTGCACCTGTCCAAGCCATGGACAGCCAGATTTTCTAGGAAAATGGAATATGAGTGTTGTTGTTTCAGAACATGATTTACAAAGCAATTTTAACCAGGACACTGCTGCAATTTTGTATGAACTTGTAATTTATAATTTTTCCCTTTTGCAGTCTTCGTGAGTGTGATAAGATTCTCTAAGTAAATACAGTGAGGTAACTGTTGAAATGCTGCATTTTTGCACCTCAATTAATATTCATTTTTAACAAGATATCCTAACCGTGAATCTTAAGGGATATCATTAAGCAATATCATTACTTGAAGGCTACAGAGAAAGAAAACTAAAAGCTTTAAAATTACATATAAAAATAAAGAATGTTAATGGTTTAAGGTCAAATTCTCAGTACTTAAGAACAGAAGAACTAAAGTAATTTGTGTACTTTAATCATATTCTCTTGCTCACTGAAGTTATAGCAAAGACTCTACTGATAACAGGCTAATACTGTACAGATTTTTGTTACTACAAAATTTAATTTTTCCCCATAGAGATTAAATATATTTAATATTCAATGTTTATTCCCCTTCTAAAGTAGATATGAATAAAACAATTTATCTGAAAAATTCAGTTTACCTCAGTGATTAAGGCTCCCCACTGTAAAGCTACTTTTTACATGATAGGACACTTAACTTTTTGTCAGTGACTAAGATATGTCTGCTGAACATATATCATAAATTTTTCAGAGAACCTTCACAGACATATAAATATTTGGCCACATCTCACTCCTGACACAGGAGTGTGTGCTAGCTTTCAGGATGACCACCAAAAATCAGGACAATAAACTATGAAACATTTCTCAGGTACTTGACTTTTTTTAACATCATGCTAACATTCTTATTTTGCCTCTCTCTCTCTCTCTCTCTCTCTCTCTCTCTCTTTTTAAAGTTTTATTTCTTAGAAGCAAATAGCTACTGCTGCTGCAATTTCTTGCAAAGATACAAGTCCAGATAAATTTAACAAATCTTAGAAAAATAAAAATAGGGTCTTAAAATAGAAAATATATGGCAACTTATTCTTTTAGTGCCCTTCCCAGTATCACCTACAGTAATGTAAAGGCAAAGTGTGGGCAGTTTAGCAAGCCTTCCTCTTACCCTCATTTTATTTTTTGATTCTCCTATAAAATCTTTTATCGTGAAGTAGACAAACACTACAACTTGTTAGGCTCAAAATTTCCTTTAAATCTGGAGATTGGCACATTCATCTTACTTAAATAATTGTGCAGTTTTGACAAGTAGTTTAAAATGCATGTCAATCAAACAACAAGATTGTTTTTTTCTCAGCTACTTCCACTGTGGACATATGGCATGGGAAAAAAAAAAGGGGTACTTGTCATAAGGCTGCACCTACTAGTGTTATCTCCTAAGTAACAGAGACACAGAACATAACTTTCAAAATACTGTGAACTTTCCTTGTTTCCTTTTTTATACTTGATGATCAGACAGCTGCCATGCTGTATATTTTACTCAAATTAAGTTATACCTAAAATTTGGGTATTAATGTACTAAAGAGAAGGCCTTGACTTCATTAAGAAGAAAGAAGCTTTGCCTGTAACTTCAGTAGCCTACCTCAAAATTTTTTGTTGAATGTTTTCTGAATATTAGTTGTGCATCAGAACACAATCATGTGCTGTACCTCTACTGAGAGCACAGTAATAAAGGACTTTTCTAAAAAGCTTATAATCTAAAGCTGTCCATTATACAAGTGACTTTCAAAAAAAAGTTAGTTTTAACCAAGAGCAAACTTTCATCTGTATGAACTGCTAGAATGAAACAGCTTGTCTTGACAACTGTTTTGTCCTGTGTGTGACCAGTGGTGAACTCGTACGAAGAAAACAGAAAAATCATCAGGTGCAGAGTGGTTCTTATTCCCCAGCAGGGCGTAATCAGAAATTTAGGCACTTTCAGACTTAGAAGTTAAATCCACCTGTGCTCCGCTAACTTTTCCAGAACCATTTTGAATCCATATATTTTTTGTGTCTTTTATAACCTGTGGCATTACCCCATATGTATATTTGTTTTATAAATAACTTATTTCAGGTTCCTACCTCTTGTAATAAACCTATGGAAACACCTGATTAAATTATCAGATTGCTGTTTTGAAACAGATTATCCTCTGAAAGTCTTCATCTCAATAGAATGAATGATTTCATAGATTTCTGCCATAACCTTTTCCAGTATGTGCTTTGGGAGTCCTAACCAATTTGATTTCTATTTTGATGGAAGTCCTTCCTTACCTGAGAATATACTGCATACCTCCTGCCTCTTCTCTGTCCTGTCGAAACTGAGTGGAAAAAAGTATTCCCATACAACTATTCCGGATGTTTTCTATTAGGCAAATCGAATGATAAAGCAAAATAGTGGATACAAATTATATAAGTACAGGAAACAATCATAACAATACCGGGCACCACTTTTCTGTGATTTCCCCCATTGTTTCATGATTTCCTTTCTGTCTTCTATAAACGTAGTAGAATTTATAGTTCACAGAATCCCAGAACCAACTAGGTTGACAACGACTTCTGAGATCAAGTCCAACTTATGACACAACTCCACCTTGTTAATTAGACCATGCCACTAAATGCTGCATCCAGTCTTTCCTTAAACACCTCCAGGGATGGTGACTCCACCACCTCCCTGGGCAGCCTATTACAATGAACAATCATCCTTTCTGGGAAGAACTTCTTCCTAATATCCAACCTAAACCTCCCCTAGTGCAGCTTTAGACTGTGTCCTCTTGTTCTATTGCTGGTTGCCTGGGAGAAGAGACCGACCCCCACCTGAATACAGCCTCCTTTCGGGGAGTTGTAGAGAGTGATAGGGTCTACTCTGAATCTCCTCTTCTCCAGTCTAAACAACCTCTTCTCCCTCAGCCGCTCCTCATAGGACTTGTTTCAGAGCCTTCACCAGTCTTGTTGCCCTTCTCTGGACATGCTCCAGTATCTCAAAATCCTTCCTAAATTGGGGGGCCCAGCACTGGACACAGCACTCAAGGTGCAGCCTAGCCAGTGCTGAGTACAAGGGAAGAATCACTTCCCTGGTCTTGCTGGCCGCACTGTTGCTGATACAGGCCAGGGTGCCATTGGCCTTCTTGGCCACGTGCACGCACTGCTGGCTCCTGTTCAGCTGCTGTCAGTCAGTACCCCCAGGTCCCTTTCTTCCTGGCAACTGTCCAGCCACTCTGTCCCCAGCCTATACTGTTGCATGGGGTTGTTGTGGCCCAAGTGCAGGACCCAGCACTTGATCTAATTGAACCTTATATTGTTGGATTTGGCCCATCAGTTCAGCCTGTCCAGGTCCTTCTGAAGAGCCCTCCTACCCTCCAGCAGATTGACACATGCCCCCAGCTTGGTGTCATCTACAAATTTCCTAATGGTAGCCTCAATCCCCTCATGCAGATCATCAATAAAGATATTACATAGGACTGCGCCCAACACTGGTCCCTGGGGGATACCACTAGTGACTGGTCACCAACTGGATGTTGCACGATTCACGACAACTCTCTGGGCCCAACCGTCCAGCCAGTTCTTAACCCAGTGAAGGGTGCACTTGTGCAAGCCATGGGCTGCCAGCTTTTCTAAGACAGTCCTATGGGAGACAGTGTCAAAGGCTTTGCTGCAGTCCAGGTAGACACAGCAACAGCCTCCCCCTCATCTACTGTAAGGGTGCCATGGTCATAAAAGGAGATCAGGTTGATCAGGCAGGACCCGCCCCTCCTAAATTCATGCTGGTTGGGTCTGATTCTTCAGCTGTCCTGTAGGTGCCATTTGATGGCACTTAAGATGATCTGTTCCATAACCTTGCCAGGCACTGAGATCAGGCTGACAGGTTTGTAGTTTCCTGGATCCTCCTTCCTGCCCTTCTTATGGATGGGCATCACATTGGACAGCTTCCAGACATCTAGAAACCCTCTCCCCCCC